>VZSZ01010727.1:178693-242151 GCA_013398815.1 Ibidorhyncha struthersii | reverse complement strand
AAGCGGCTGAACTTCTGACTTGCTCCTGTGATAATGAAAGAAAGATGACTAAATTGTTGAAAAGCACAGCTCTGTGCTGATGAAAACTATAGCGCGTGGGTTGTTCTTCGACAGCTGTCACAGGCTGCTTAGTTCTTGTTCTGGAAATCTACCATTGGTATAACAAACAACTGCGAAAAAAAAATTTAAGCTTTGCTGTTGGTTCACTGGTATCCTGGGGTTTCTTTTTTTTTGTTTTGTTTGAGAGACTGTAGTAGGAGTTAAATGATACTAGCAGTTCTCCTGGTTTGAGTTTCAGTGGCCACTTGGCCCAAACCACCGCAGCAGTTCGTATCTAGCTAAAGTCACTCACTCGTGTTATTGCGGGTGTTAACCTGATGTGGGACATACGCATCAGAAGTTATTTTCCAAAGTTCATGTTTCCTCTGCTGTATTTTATGTTGAACACGAGGATTATTTGTGTTATGTTCAGGTCTTGTAATTCTGAGGTCTGGCAGTTTAAGGACCAGAATCTTAAATTCCACTGAGCATTCAGTAAATTCTTTTAATCCTTTAGGGATATAGTTCTTCGGTTTAGAAGTTTCAAGGTGGGGTGTTTACAGAGTTTATCTAAATAGGAAGTAACTTGACATGCAAACATAGGTTATTCAAACACCGGTATTTACTATGACGGTCCTTTTTAGATAATATTTATTAACATCAGGGAGACTTGTAGAAAGACAATATGCTTGTTGCGTTTTCCCTTACTTTGTTTTCCTATGAAACTGTTAAGAATTTGGGTGATTTGGTAGTTTCTTTAGATGTGTGGTTGCTGGGTTTGGAGTGAAGTAATAGGTAAATAGTGGGAAAAGAATCGTTCTGGTAACTTAATCTGTTATGTTTGAGGAAAAGTCATACTCAGCTAGGTAACAGTTTATTGTTCAGTGGTGTATATGAAGAAGGCATTGGTGCAGCAGTAACGAAAGCTCCACCCATCTGTTTTTTGTTTACAAGAATTGAGTAAATATATATGCACCTGCTACATATTTCTTGCACATCCAGACTGCCCAGTGAATTAGTGGAAGGAAGGCTTTGTTGTACGAGGGATGCAGGAATGAGCTCTGTAAATGTGATGTTCTGAAAAGTTTCAGAAATTCTCTTGAGATATGGAACAAAACCCAACCAACCAAACAGCTTGATCAAGTATTGAAGAAAACTTCTGAATCTACCTATGTTGTGGTAAAAATGTTTAACATCTGCTTGAGGTTTTCTGTCTTTTCCAAGTATCTGTCATTCATCGCTCTTTCCTAGGCCTTAGATGCTCTTACTAGGATTGATGACCAAAAGAGGGTAATGTGGCCATCTGTCTTCCAAGAGATGGAAAGACTACTGTCCACTTCAAACACAGGAGGTCTGAATGAGTCTTGAAAAGCGCAGCCTGTCAGCTCATTTGTCTGCTGTGAAAGTATTTGCAATTGTATTAGTGCTCCCAAGGCCTGTTCCTTGGCGTGCTGTAGGGCATGGATGTGAGGGAAGGCTCTGCTCTGTAAACGAGAAGCTGGGAGCTATTTGCATTGCTTTCCTGAAGTCTGCTGGTGGATTTTTGAAATACAATTTTAAGACACGTGCTGTTGTTCCATTGGATTGTTTTGACACTTTCGATCTTGTTGCACTGTTCTTTTGCTCTGCTGTTTTTCAGGTACAAAAACTCCTCTGTATGTGTCCAGTGGATTTCCATGGGATTTTCCAGTTAGATGAACGTCGCAGAGATGCTGTTATTGCTTTAGGAATCTTTCTAATTGAATCTGACCTTCAGGTATTTTTTCCCACATAGGCTAATTCTGTTTAACTTGAAAGATTTTGGATTCATTTAAATGTAGTTGTTCACTGAATGAAAAGTTGGTATTTACTATCCAAACAAATAAAATAAAAGATCAGAGATAACAGATGGATGCAGGCAGGAGAGCACAAGGAAAGAAGGACAGTACTGATTAGTGTCGTAGACAGTAGTCACGGCACTTCCAACAGCTAAACTGCTGTCCTGTTTTTTGGTCACGATAGCTTAAGGAGAGCAAGGAAAGGCTATTCAGGAAGGTTTGCTCAAACCATATGTGTCATGGCGTGTTCTTCCCCACATGCTTCTGAATGACAGTTACGTTCCAACATACTCCTGAACATCAGGTTTGTAATAGGCCTTTTCATGCCTGGCACTAGCCGGGATAAAAAGACAAACAGTGTACCTAGGCTGCGTTGTATCCTGACATCCCTTTTGTGTGTGTCAGCCTGTTTGTGACAAGCTGGTTCTCTTCCCTTCGAGCCCCAGGCATGGTACTGTTTCATGCAGAGGAAAGGAAGGGTATACGGAGTGCTAGATCCAAAGTCATTAGACCTTGCTTTAAGTTCTTTAATGTTGCTAGGGTTTGCATCAGGCCTGAATTTCCTCCTATTTAGTATCTATTTACTATGATATAGCTTGCATGCATATTATTAACATTGTCCTTTTTGCATTTTTTATGCTGTGAAGTTTAAATAAGGCAGCTGTATTCATGTTCCTTAGCATTTTTATGATGCTTTCAAAGCCAGCGGCTAGTATTAATTAGTCAGACTCTATGAGGAGGGAAAGTGCTATCCTTTGATTTGCAGATTAGGAAGCTGAAGTGTTACACAGATGTGTGAAGTGACTTGCGTAAGGCCATGGGAAGGATTACATGTATTGAATTGGGGACTGGCACTGAGTTTCTCCCCGCCTTAACATTATTTTGTGACCTTGCTGTAAACTAATAAATTGTTTGAGGTCAATAACCTTTCTAGAACTTTTTTCCCCAACTTTTATAGAGAATGAACTGTTGCCTAGAATGAAAGGATTGGATTTACAGCACTGAATTGGTTTACTTTAATTTGCCTGTGTTGAAATAAATTTTGCAATATTCAAGAAGCCTGCAGAGTAATTACAAGAATCGAGTTGTGTGTGTGGTTAATGTAGTCTTCCTATATCTCTAAAATATCATGAGATGATACGGTTCAGCTTTTCGTCTCCATTTTAAATAGAGTATTTTCCTCTTCAGCACAAAGATCATGTGGTTCCTTATCTTCTCCGACTTCTGAAGGGTCTTCCCAAAGTCCAGTGGATAGAAGAAAGCAACGCACGGAAAGGCAGAGGTGATGTTTTGGTTTTTTGATCATTCTCATGGAATGTCAGCCAGGAAATAGGAATAACAAAGATTATTCAGGATGTGGTACAAGGGGAGGTGATAGGTCCTGCTAGGTTCTTAGCTCCTGACTCAACAGCCTTTCATATTGATTTTCTTTAGAAGCTAAGAGGAAGTTCAGTAGCTCCCAGCTTTCTTGCTTGACTGCTTTGTGGTAGATTGCACTTTCAAAAATTACTCTGTGCTCAATATATTTGATTACTAAATTGGAGAAGATTGTGTAGTAGTTAGAGCAGGAGAGTGAAACCTGAGATTTGTACCCTCTACTTTTAGCTTTGATGCTTAGTTGCTATATAAGCTACTTCATTTCTTGCTCCCTTAATATCTCTTAAAATTAATATAAGAATACTTTTTTCACAAGGGGTATTACAACTTTTTTTTCAACTACTTGAAACCTGGAAGAGTTTTTAATTATTAAAATTATTCTTTTAACATTTTATGCTGAAATTATGATGGTTAGAGTGTACTTCTAAATTTTGTATGTAATACTGTATTTTTCTACAGTCTATCTCAGAACTGTATGTCATGGGAGTCACTTATGTCTTCTTACTTTATTATTATTATTTGCTCTTTCTGTGTTGATTCTGTTGAACAACGCTTAAGTGGCGTATTTTCTGTCCGTTACTTTGCAGGCTTGCTTCCAGTTGCAGAAAACTTCAGCTTCTGCTTGGTAACTTTGTTATCAGACGTTGCTTACAGGGATGCATCTCTCAGAGAGCAGGTAGAGTTTATTTTAAGTTTGTGCTGATGTAGTACCCAATTCTCCAATGCCGCAGTACTGGCAAATGTCTAGAGAAGAGTACACCCCAGCTGCTTGCTTTCTTGCAAAGGAATTGGTTGATTTAGCATGTGTACTGTTGTGTTATTTTGCTTGTGTTAATTAATAATCAGGTACCGAGAAGATATTCATAAGTCTGCTGTTATTTCTAGGTGTCAAAGGATGATACTCACTGAGCCCGGAGTATTAGAATTCAGGTTTTGATACTGAAATTAGGACTGCTGCAATTTTATTCTGCTAATAAATACCACCCAACTGCAGACTTTACAGAAGAAACTCTGTAAGCTGAGTGAGGGCAGTATACTTTTTTAATCACATAGCATTAAAAAAAAATCTTGTTTACAGAGGTGCTTACAGTAGTATTTGCAACTTTCATTTGTGTTGTAGTGATGTAGTATAAGAAATAATATATTTTTACCAAAAGGGTTGGGGATTTTTATGTCTGTCTTGATTACTTTAGATTTTGGATGCAATTCTACAAGTAATGCAGTTCCTGTTGGGAATGTGCCAGACCCCGCAAATCCATGATAAAGGTACTATTAAAATAACTGTTTATATTGTTGCTATATTTGTAACTCCTGTCCTCTGAACTTCTCTTGTGTTTTCTAATTATCAGGATTACTTCTGAAAAGTGAGCAGCTTTTTCTTTTGACTTCTCTTAGCAGATATTTATTCTTTTTGTTGCCGACTGGAAAATACGGAAGCAAGAGAAGTGTATTAATTTGCAGTATCTTCATGATTTTTCCTCTACTTGCACAAATAAGTCTTTGTAAAGATCATTGGGCTGAAACAGTTTAGGAAAGTGGTAGCAAAACTGTGAAGAAGAAGTTCCAAGTTATTGTTAATATACCGTTACATGTGTTTTTCTTTTCCAGAATATTTATGCAAGTATGCAGTACCCTGCCTGATAGGAATTTCTCGAGCCTTTGGTCGCTACAGCAATTCAGAGGAGGCTCTTCTTTCAAAGCTTTTTCCAAAAATTCCCCCACATTCCCTGAGAGTTCCAGAAGAGCTTGAAGGAATTCGCCGACGATCCTTTAATGATTTCAGATCAATTCTTCCCAGTTCTCTACTCACTGTTTGCCAAGAAGGGACACTAAAGAGAAAGGCTAGCAGCGTATCTAGCATCTCGCAGGTTTGTATGACTTGCTCTGTGTTGGGGTCAGTGCTTAGATGATTTTGTGGTCTCAGTGGAGTTAAGACTGCATTAAGCCCAGGTGTGCACACAGTCTCTTAACACATTATTTGACCGGATACAGAAATCTTTATTTTGGTTCTGTAGCTGTTTCAAAATAATTTTGTAATTTCTGAGCTACAGAATAATTAGTGACAGTTAAACTAACCACTGTACTAATAAGTCTTCACATGGAACAATTGGCAAATCCTGTTCCTTGTGTTATTCTTGTGAAAAAGCATTGTAATGTATATCTGTGAATTTGGGAAGCTGGCACTTAATGGCTAAAGTTTTCTGAAGTGCTGAAGATACGTGAGCTCTCACTGGTTTCACCAGGAGCTGTGGATGTTCCCTGTCTTAGGGGAAGAATGGATTCAGATACACAGGTTTTGAAACCACAGGTTGTTATTAGGATGGCTTCATACAGTACCGGAGTCATCATTCTGATATGTTCCCTCTACTCAAAAGCACCGAATTAGGGGGTTTTAACTTCCCTTTTTTGGTTGGAATTGAGCTGTTAGGCCCAGCAATACGTAGTTCCTGTTAGTTTTTCTTGAAGCTGTGTTTCATTATAAAGTGTATGAGCCATTCTCTGGAAGGTTTTTCAATGTTTTATAAATAGTTTTTAAGTTACAGTTTTTGTGTGATGTTTCAGGTTAGTCCTGAACGTGGAATTCCCCCTCCCAGCTCTCCTGGAGGATCTGCAATTCATTACTTTGAAGGTAAATTATTTTGCAAAGGAATAGGGTGTGATTTCGGGGGGGTTGTTGCTATTTATAGAAAATTGAAAACGAAAATAGTTTTGACCCCTTTCTCTGCCCTCTATAATTCTTATAGTAATTCTCTGGCATGTGCCTGCTAGGATTCTGAAAAATTAGGAAGAATTAGGAAGATTCTGAAAAATTAGGAAATTAGAAGACAGTAGGAAGTTGTTATTAACACCAGTGGTTTCCAGGCTCAGTTATTTCTGGCAGGCTTCTGAGAGAGACATGATTTCTTTACTGCTAGGCTGTGCCTAGTACTGAAAAGCTTAATTCAACTAGGCCAAAAATATTTCAGGAGATTAGGGTGAGTAACTTTGAGAAACAAGTGTTAATATTGTTCTTCACTAGACAACTATATTGTCGGACTAGGGTCTGGAATTTTGAGACCTTTGTTGGCACATTCTATAAACCTAAAACAACTGCTCCATTTGAAGTAAACGTGATACGGGTCATTGTGGAAGACCTAGTAATTTGCTGATGTGAGAAATAATAAAGCAGACATGGAAGTCAGGTGCTCACTAATGTGTATTAATTACTGTATCATAAAAAGCATAAATGTGAAAAAATGTCATGAACTAGTATACAGGTTCTTAACCACTGAGTTTTGGTAGAACTCTAGCTGTGAGTTCTATGTCAAAGCAGGGCTGAAAAATAAATTCTTCCTAAATCAAGTGGAGGACTAGCTCTGCATCTGAGGTGTTTTGATGTCTCTGGTTTTGTCTGGCCCTTTGAGGTTTTTAACAGTTTGGGCATTCTCTGTTTCTGGGTCATTCTTCTCTCTCGAGCCCTAGCTTTAATGTCTTCCACATTACTTTTCTTTTTCCTTCTTGTTGCTGTTTGTAGAGGTATCTGTGTTCCTCAACCATATCATGGGATTGCAGGGTAATTCAAATATCATTCTTAAATTGCCAAGTAGGAAGAGACCTGTTTGTCTTCTGTCTACCCTGTTGAACCAACCTATACTACTTCAATTTTATGGTCTTCATGTTTTGAATTTTTTAAAATTTTTTAAAAGGCTGCAGGTTAGAGAGAGCCTATAGTAGTAGAACAAAAAAAATCTTAATTAAAACTGTAGGTGTAAAGTGGGCAACTTTGTAAAAATTTCAGAATCATTTTAGTTGTGTCCCTAGCAGAGTTAGGATTGTTCTAATTAGGATTTTATTTTCAATACTAACTTCTACCAGGTATTTCAGATACAGGCAGCCTTTGTATTACTTCTGATAATATAGTTTGATAGCCTTACTTTCTGAAGAAGATGAGTAATGACTTTGTTTCTATTCTGGCCAAGACTAATGGTTGAGAAAAATGGACTGGAAAAAAAAGTTTTTTACTGTTGTCAATAAATAGGGTTGCTTGAAAGCCTGTTAGTCACATGAATATTACTTTAGCACAGGCAGCTGAGTATTTCAAAAAGGCAGATGTCATTTCTAAAGTGCAGTGTGAACAGCAGTATGCATACCATGTTGTTGGATTAATAGAGTACTTGAATCTGAAAAATAATTTGATTTCTCTTTGCCTTCAAATTGCACTAGTGAATTGGTGCCTCTTCTAAGATGTGCCATGTATTCATTTCATCTATTCAAACTTCTATTTCTGTTTTTTTTTTTTTTTTTTCTGATCAGGTTCATATCTCCCTGATGGGACTGCACTGGATCCTGATTATTACTTCTCTACAATCAGCTCCAGCTTTTCAGTTTCTCCTCTCTTCAATGGCATTAACAATAAAGAGTTTAACATCCCATTGGAAATGCTCCGTCAGCTGCTGAACATGGTATGTGATGGGTTCTTATGAAGACTGCAGTGAGATTGCATTCTATTTGTGCTAGAAATAGATGCAGTTTAAGCTTTTAGAATTGCAAATAAAAAGATGGTGTTTGCGTCTCAAGCTTTGTGCGATGTTATTTTTATGGCATTTAATGTCATGCTTCAACAGTATTCCTAAAAAGCTCTCTTGTGAACCACGAAGAATTTGGAAAGTCAGATAAGTTTATCTCAGTTTTTTCCTGTTTGAGTCTTGCTGACCACTTGATGTGAGAACTTGTCTACTGATAGTTGCTGAAATAGAAGATTGATTTTTGCTGTGAGAATGAGACCCTTTTCTAGAAGGGTTTGGTTGCTGGGAATTCACGCATGTGACAGAACTACTGGCCCTGTCTGCTTCCTGCACCAGCTATTTTGGAGCAGCTCACAAAGGCTCCAATATATTTATTCTTGTTGCAGCCAGAAATTCTTATAGCCTTAATTTCATCTGACAATTTGCAGTCAAGTGACTTGTGTTTTCTGTGCATGGGCAAAATTGTACTGGCTTCCTATCTACAGTCATCAACAGGAAGCATCCTTTTTTTTATATTTTTTTTTCCTCCGTAGGTGAAACAGATTGTTGGGGATTCTCTGCTAAAGACCTTAGATGCAGTTGTAGCTGAAGTTGCAGAGGTATCTTCTTAAATTCCTTTTCTAATGACTTGAATACTTTTTTTTGTCTTAATAATTAATACTTGGCAAATTAGTCTTTTACCTGTGTAAGGTATGCTTTCTCTTTGCAAAATGATACTAATTTCCTGTTTGAACTGTTCTTTCAGTGGTTTAAATCTAGCCTTGGACTGTGTAAAAATGGGGGGTTAAGGGGGAATGTTTTTCACTAACAGAAGGAAAATAGTTATCTTAAAAAATGAACTATTTTCTTACTTTAGCTCTATTAGCCTAATAAACTACAACATTGGTTGCCCAAAACTGGTTTACTGTAGACTAAAGTCTTTATTGCATATTACAGTAGCATGTTTTTTCATGTAGATAAAATGTGTTGGTTATTTTCTTCTTCTGGCTTGGAAATCACTGCTGCTCTTTTAGGTGTCATTTCTACAAGTGTAATAGTGTTACAGTTTGTGGACCTTTACTTTCAGAGGTGGCATACTTGTTTCTGTAGGTCTGTGAGTCCTTGTTCTCCCCTTTCCTGGGTGCAGTTCTGTAACAGCCTCTACCATGTTTTATGGCATTAGCCTCATCTCCTCGGGGGCGTAAAGCCGTGTTGAAAAGAGTATGTGTTCAGTTGTGTAGGAAAATGACTTTGCTGTTCTCTCCAGCCTTCCTTCCAGTACTGCCATATTTGAATTGTGGGCCTAAGTGGAGACAGCTTCAGTTTCTCTTTTTGCTATCTCAGTAAAATGATAGGTTTGAATCCTCCCCTTTTTTCTTTTTTTTTTTTTTTTAACAACACTGTTGGGGAGAACATGTATGTGCTCTTCAAATTGAAAGAGTCTGAATATGTAGTGAACTGGATGGCTGTGCCTTTGATAAAAGTAGGAGGGGAAGCTGTGAAGTTACTTATGGTACCTGTTTTAAATGCTTGTTTACACTGTGGAGGAAAACAATTATATGACTGGAATAAGAACATTTGTTTGTCCATACAAAGGAAAATACTTAATTTTGAATCTAGCAGGTTGCTTCTTTTCTCTTTCAGATGGGTGCTAATACAGAACTCTATTATAAAACTTTTAGTGACCCTCTTTACCTTGCTCAATTTAAAATGCTGAGAGACACATTATACTATATGAAAGGTATAGTATTTGTTGTTTTTCTTTTAATTTATCCTTCATTATGTTTAGGATTCAAAGTGTTGTCTGCATTGTATTGAGTGTTTGAACATAGGGGTTTGCATTTTCTCTGGGAGGAATACAGAGAAATTGTCCAAGCAGCCAGGGATCAGGTTAGGAAAGCTAGAACCCAGATAGAGTCAAATCTGGCCAGGGACATCAAAGGCAACAACAAAGGCTTCTGTAGGTATATCTGTGACAAAAGGAAGACTACGGAAAATATCGCCTCTTCAGGAAGGAAACGGGAGACCTGGTCACCTGGGATGTAGACAAGGCTGAGGTACTCAACAACTTTTTTGCCACAGTCTTCACTGGCAAGGGCTCACTGCCCAAGGCGCAGAAGACAAAGGCAGAAACTGGGAGAATGAGTAACTGCCCACTGTAGGAGAAGACCAGGTTTGAGACCATCTGAGGAGCCTGAAGGTGCACATGGGAACTGGCGGATAAAGTTGCCAAGCCATTATTCATCATATTTGAGCGTCATGGCAGTCCAGTGAAGTTCCCGCTGACTGGAAAAGGGGAAACAGAACCCCCATTTGTAAAAAGCGAAAAAAGGAAGACCCGGGGAACTACAGGCCAGTCAGTCTCACCTCTGTGCCTGGCAAGATCATGGAGCAGATCCTCCTGGAAACTATGCTAAGGCACATGGAAAGTGAGGATGTGATCGGTGACAGCCAGCATGGCTTCACTTGAGGGCAAATCGTGCCTGACCAATTTGGTTACCTTCTGTGACAGTGTTACAACATTGGTAGATAAGGGAAGAGCAGCTGATGTCATCTGCCTGGACTTGTGCAAGGCATTTGACACTGTCCCACACGACATCCTTGTCTCTAAATTGGAGAGACATGGATCTGATGGATGGAACATTGTCGGATAAGGAATTGGCTGGATGGCCACACTCAAAGAGTTGCGGTCAATGGCTTGATGTCCAAGTGATGAGTGGCATTCCTCAGGGGTCAGTACTGGGACTGGTGCTCTTTAACATCTTTGTTGGCGACATGGATGTTGGGATTGAGTGCACTCTCAGCATGTTGGCCAGCAACACCAAGCTGTGTGGAGTGGTCGACATGCTGGAGGGACTTTGACAGGCTTGAGAAGTGGGCCTGTGCAAACCTCATGAAGTTCAACAAGGCCAAGTGCAAGGTCCTGCACCTGGGTCGGAGCAATCCCAAGCACAAATAGAGGCTAGGTGGAGAATGGATTGAGAGCAGCCCTGAGAAGAAAGACTTGGGGGTGTTGGTGGATGAGAAGCTCAACGTGAGCCAGCAACCTGTGCTCGCAGCCCAGGAATCCAACTGCATCCTGGGCCGAATCACCAGCAGCATGGCCAGCAAGGCAAGGGAGGGGATTCTGCCCCTCCACTCCCCTCTGGTGAGACCCTACCTGCGTCCAGCTCTGAGGCCTCCAACATAAGAAGGACTTGGACCTGTTGGAGCACGTCCAGAGGAGGGCCACGAAGATGATCAGAGGGTTGGAACACCTCTGCTATGAAGACAGGCTGAGAGTTGGGGTTGTTCAGCCTGGAGAAGAGAAGGCTCTGGAGAGGCCTTATTACGGCCTTCCAGTACCTCAAGGGGCTACAGGAAAGATGAAGAGGGATTCTTTGTCAGGGAGTGGAGCGACAGGACAAGGGGCAACAGTTTTAAACTGAAAGAGGGGAGATTCAGATTAGATATTAGAAATAAATGTTTTACTTTGAGGGTGTTGAGGCAGTGGGCCAGATTGCCCAGGGATGTCGTGGATGCCCCATCCCTGGAGGTGTTCAAGGCCAGGTTGGATGGGTTTTGAGCAGTCTGGTGTAGTAGAAGTTGTCCCTGCCCATGGCAGGGAGGTTGGAACTAGATGATCTTTAAGGTCCCTTCCAAATCTAACCATTCTGTGGTTTCCTGGGAACTCCACGTGTGCTGTAAAATTTGTATTTTGGAATGTTTCCATATAAAAAAGGTGCTATGGAAATAAAAAAAAAATATTTTGAGCACCCGTAAAAGGATTAATAGATGGTATTTCAATTGTCTGCTTACTGGTGGACTTTGCTATGAAATTTATCTTTCAGGTGGGCGATAAACTTTGTAACGTGGCAATGAATTTTATATATGCTGTCATTCTGATACACTGACTCTCATCATTCTAGTATGCTCTTCCCTTTTATTTCTTTAGACCTTCCCAACTCATTTGTGAAGGAAATCCATGATTTTGTGCTGGAGCAATTCAACAGCAGTCAATCAGAACTTCAGAAAATCCTTCATGATGTGGATCGATTGCACAATGAACTGAGTCCTTTAAAACTGCGCTGTCAGGCTAATGCTGCCTGTGTGGATCTCATGGTGTGGGCTGTGAAAGATGAGCAAGGTGAAGAATGCTCCTCAGTGTCTGGGATGTCTGTCTTCTTATTTTTTTAAGCTGTAGAAAAAATTCTAACTTCTTTGAGAGCAGATGATGCTCAGAAAAATATAAAATACATTTCAGTGGAATACTCCTTGCTATTAGAATACAAGAGTAAAACTTCCATCAAAAAGTTGCCAAATTAGTTGGCTCGGTAGTTAGACATCTCTTAATAGAAATAGGAACAGGAACATCCTATTGGCTTATCTACAAGAGATGGTATTATTGCTACATTACATGCATCTGCTTATTTTCTACTTCATTTTATGTTTTCAGTTATTACTCTTAGTGTTTTGAATGTTTCTCAGTCATTCTTTTAAAGAAAATGTTTTTTCTCCATTGCTAACAGGATTGGGAAGCTCTTTTCACAATTTTCTTTGTTGTTTTATAATCCTTGCACATCCTCTGAATATGTGAAGGATTTTTTCCTTTGGATGTTGCAGTACAACTTCTGTCAAATATGAAGCATGCTCAAAATCAACTTTAAGTACTGTAATTCTTTCAATTGTAGTGTTTGACAGAGCTGTTCGGTGCAGATTCTAAGTTTCCAAAACTGTGTTTTGCAGAAGCAGCACTAAATCTCTTTGAGGAATTGTAGTGTGAGGAGAGCGAAGCCGATATATTTTCTATGTTGTTTCAGAAATTCCAGTAATCATTGGGTTGTGTGTGGCCTAAATACAAATCTGATAAACAAAAACTTTTCGGTTGGATTTTTTTGTTTAGGTGCAGAAAACCTGTGCATCAAGTTATCAGAGAAGCTGCAGTCGAAAACCTCAAGCAAAGTCATCATTGCTCACTTGCCACTGCTGATTTGCTGTTTGCAGGTCTGTCTTTACAGTATTTGACATTACTGTATCAGTGAGTGAGAGTTTGGGGAGTTTCACAGGTTGCTAGAAGAACACTTTTTATCTGCTCTTTGTATTACTTTCCATCAATGTGTTCTGCGTTTGGATTTTGGATGTCTGGTGTGGAAACCAGAACTGCAGTAGTGTGGTGCTTTCAGAATTGTCTTAGCTCAACTGCTTCTTGAAGGATAATATTAATGAGTTTTTTTTAACCAGTATTTCATTTCTGAAATATTTAGCTTTGTAGTCCATTACATAAACAGTTCAAATGCTGGCAGGTCATTGAGCTTTAAGACTAAGGCTTGGTTATTCTAATTTTTGTGTCATCTTACTGGGCACTTACACAAAATGAACTGCACTCTCTAAAAATAAAGTTACTGGACAAGTTCCAATACTTAGAGAATCCTGGTTATTAACTACAGGGTGGAAAATACCACATTAGTAAGACTGTGAGGAACTGCTATGAAATCACTCAGGAAGAAAGCAGCAAAGCTTGGCTGGCACACAGCGCTCTAGGAAAACCTAAAAGAATTAGAGACTTAAAATATCTTAATGTTATGCTAAAGATTGAATCTCTTAGAACTATGTGTGGTTTGTTTTGTTTTGTNGTTTTTTTTTTTTTTTTTTTTTTTTGTATTGAGCTAAAGTTGCAAGCTTACGGTTGGCTATGTTCCTTTGTTGTTGTTGTCTTTTCTTTTTTAGGGTCTAGGTCGTTTGTGTGAGAGGTTCCCTGTGGTGGTTCATTCTGTCAATCCATCCTTGAGAGACTTTCTTGTGATACCCTCCCCTGTGCTTGTGAAACTTTACAAGTATCATAGCCAGTATCACACAGGTAACAAAAAAAGCCATGTTCCAAAGGATATGCTAGTGATTGTTTTCCAACTCGTATGGCTTTTTGATGCTTTTGGATATTTTGTGGTGATGTAGCTGTAAGGAGAAATGGATGTGCATTTGTGATGTTTTTATTATATTTTTTTTTCTGTGGCAATGAAGAGGATGAATGATTGCAAATCAAATTCTGTTAGAAGCGTATCTAAGGGCGAGCAGTATATATAGAACTACATTTTATCCTAGCAGCAATATTGCTGTGCCTCTTCTGCTGAGACCAAGACAGTCTTATCTCAAGCACCTTTGTCCTGAGTGAGATCAGCAACAACTGTAGTGCGATACTGCAGTACTGGAGGTTGTATTACGTTTGTCAACCTCCTGCACTCAATTCAGAGCAGTTTGTTTAGTGCTTTGTCCACATGGGCCTTCAGATGTGTGGTCTCATCTTGGAGGAAAAAGCTATTTCAGATGGTGTTGATTTCTGTACCCTGTGTTCTTAGTAGGTGGTAACGACATCAAGATTAGTGTAACCAATGAGCATTCAGAGTCCACTCTAAATGTGATGCCCGGCAAGAAAAGTCAGCCATCCATGTACGAGCAGCTGCGTGACATTGCCATAGACAACATCTGCAGGTAAGAGAGACTTACACCATGCTGGGACACGCATTCTATTGCCCTATCAGAAAAGTATTGTGACCGTTTAGAAGGCGCTGCTGTGTGCTGCTGTAAAGGCTTTTTGCCTTTTTTCAATCATGACTTCATTTTTCTTCACACATCTCTTGGTTCTGTCTGTGTCCTAATTGTAAAATAATAATTTGGTCTAATTGTTTTGCTTCCCACATATGTAATTCGTGCTAGTCACCATTTTGATACTCAATAGGGTTTTTGTTTTCTGCTTACATTATCAAGTCGATTGAGCCTCCTGTAACAGAAGGATTGTTACGCACTCAAATGTGGGCAGTGTAATGATTATTCGTCCCTTTCAGACAGCTACAGAGAGCTGGAGGGAAGACAAATAATTGGTGACTAGAGACAAGGGACTGAAGTTTCTAAAGCAGTGCATTCTGAATTTACCTTATTGCATATCCCCATCTTTATTGTTGATGGAGAAAGCAGCAGTAGAAACTCAGCTCATTTTTAAAAACACGTCTGCAGTGTTCCTACGAAATCAGTTCTTATACTTAAGTATAAACGTTTTTCCCTTATACCTGGTGTGCATTTACAGTAGTAAAAAGTGAAATGTTTAATTCATGCTTTTTTTTTTCCTTCCTCTGGCTGGTCTAGCAACTTTTCTGTTCATTGTTATTCCAGGTGCTTGAAAGCTGGCTTGACTATAGATTCAGTGATTGTTGAGGCCTTTCTTGCAAGTTTATCTAACCGTCTGTACATCTCTCAGGAGAGTGATAAGTAAGTTTTTAGTCATCAAACCAATTTTTCCATCATTCAATGAACCTGAAACTTATTCTAAGTACGAGCAACATTATTTTAGAATTGGGTGTCTCTGTGGTTAGCGAGCTTGTATGCAGGGTCAAGATCTTCCCCTGCAAATCTTTGCAGAGCTTAGCCCTTGTTTTCATGCTGAGAGAAGTATGGATTCATTTTTATCTGATTGAATCAGCAAATCTTTGGTGAGTATTAGCCAATTTTGAGTGATACTCTCTCTGCTGTATCCTTCGGGCTTCAGCTGTCTTTTATGACTAGACACAGCTTGTCACTTGCAGCATTTGATTTACTTCACCTTTAAGAGACTTGCCAGCCAAGAAACCTCCAAGGGGAAGTCCCATAGTAGCTGGTCTGACTGTTGTGTCTTAATGTTTTGCAGATCACTTTCACCTGTTTTCACTGTTGTTTCTAGAACAGTTTGTTCATGGATTAGTGTGGGTTTCTTGAATAGTGTTTGTAGGGTTTTTCTGCTTTCTGTTTTGAAAACCAATTCATGCAAGTATATCTCTAATGTTAATATTGGGAGTAGATGGGTATGTAGAGTGGCAATATTAAAGCTGTTAGCAATGTTTAAACTTAGTATATCAACTGTTTCTTGTATGAAATGTAACCATGCTTGGAGGTCTTGATAACTGTTGAACAGTTACATGTATAGTTTTGGGGGTTTTGTTTGTTGTTTGTTTTTTTTTTTTGTAACAGGGAAGCTCATTTGATTCCCGACCACACAATTCGTGCTCTAGGGCACATTGCAGTGGCACTGAGGGACACGCCAAAAATGATGGAACCCATACTACAGATCTTACAGCAGAAGTTTTGCCAGCCACCTTCTCATCTTGATGTACTCATCATTGATCAGCTGGGCTGCTTGGTCATCACTGGAAATGTAAGGAAACAACTGGCCAAGGGAGTACCAGTTATTAATCGCTTTCCTTTAGTTAAAAGGAAACGTAGTTTAGAAACTGCGTTTGCAGGTTTTTCTTTTCTTCACCACACGTATGCACTTGTACAATCCTCATGTCTCTGTGCCATCAGAAAACAAAAAAATGTCTCTATAAAGAGGATTAGTCCCCGTAGAAAAAAATTAAATTTAAAAAAAACCCAACCCAAACTATAAAACCCCACCAAACTCAGTGTTTTCAGAAGTTAAGAAGTTCATAAACACTTGATCTATGTCCCAAATAGATGCACAGTATCTTTTTTCATATGAGTAATTAACTTTCAAAGTCTTGTAGGTCCATACATTTAAAAGCATAGATTGCCGCCTTCAGTCATACAAGGATTAACTGACTTACCTTTTCCTAATGTAATTTTTGCCTCTGGACAAGAAATTAATTGCCAGAACTCAGAAGCCTGGGAAAAAAGTTTTCCATCAGGAAGGCAGAGTTAAAGAACTTACTGAATTTTGTAGAATTTGAGCAATTAAAAACACTAATGAAAGCACTTCCGCTGTGTGCTTTAGAGAAGCTGAAATCGTTGCTCAGACTATGACTAGATACGTATCTGAAAAAGTTCATAATACGTAGGGTATTTTACGGGGTTGTTCTTCAGAGAGATTGTATTCAATAAGCTCTACTTAGTGATTTGTGTTGTTTTTTTTACAGCAATATATTTACCAGGAGGTGTGGAATCTGTTTCAGCAAATCAGTGTTAAAGCAAGCTCAGTTGTTTACTCTGCCACAAAAGATTATAAGGATCATGGATACAGGTAACACTTAGCTGTGTCCCTTAAATGTATGAATACTATATCAAATACACTTTATGCTACATGAGAAATTTTCACTTTTTCCTCCTCTGAGTTTTATTATGAGGTTATAAATAGTACTGTTCTTTTTTCTTTGATGTTTAAAAGTAATATATTATTTTTAAAAATAGTAGTACTTCATAATGTAGAGATTCCTAAAAATGTTTTTCATTACACGTAGTATTGATTTTTTTTTTTTCTTCTGTAAGGAGTTAATGTGTGTAAATTGTAATTGACACTGACTTATGTTATCTGTAACTAGAGTAAATAATGTCTTAGCCTCGGAAAGCTAATGAAGTTCCATGTTTTTTTTTGTGTGTGTGTTTTGTTTTGTGGTTTTGTGTTGTGTTTTTTTTTTGTTTTTTTTTTTAAATGTGGTCCCAGTACTTGTTAGGGATTAAATGCAAACCATTAACAATTTAATTCTTAGCATGTAAGTATGCATTGTAGTCCCTGTTAAAATTAAAGATTACCACTGACTTTGCTGATAGTTGGGCTAGACTGGGTATCTCTTAATGTAGTATGTGAGTAACCAAGAGGACTGTTGCTATCAGTATGTTTTAACATACTGTCTGACCCAATGCAGTCTCAGCTTTAACAACAACTGATAATAGTTCTGATTCTTCTGCTCAAGAGCTTTTCCAATCCAGAAACACAGCCCTTTTCTGCTTTTTGTCTGTAGCCGTATCTGCTACGGGAAAGTAATTTCCTTTTGGCCAGGACAGCATCATAAATGTCTTCTATTCGTAGGCTTTGCCTCTGGATTTTCATGTAAACGTTGATTGCATTTCAGTTATCAGTAAAGTGATGTGCTATTCATAAAACCAAAACCCAACCCCCCATAAAAACCCTCTGAGTGCAAAAATGTCAACAGCCTTATTACAAGAGTTCATAGAATCGCAGAGTGGTTTGGGTTGGAAGGGACTGTTAAAGGCCATCTGGTCCACCCCCCCTGCAATGAGCAGGGACATCCTCAACTAGACCAGGTTGCTCCGAGCCCCATCTGACCTCACCTGGAATGTTTCCAGGGATGGGACATTTACCACCTGCCTGGGCAACCTGTACCAGTGTCTCACCACCCTCGGCATGAAACGTTTCTTCCTTATATCTAGCCTAAATCTCCTCTCTTTCAGTTTAAAACTGTTACCCCTTGTCCTATCCCTCCATTCCCTGATAAAGAGTCCTTCCCCAGCTGCCCTGTGGGCACCCTCTAGGTGCTGAAAGGCCGCTATAAGGTTTTCCTGGAGCCTTCTCTTCTCTTCTACAGGCTGAACAACCCCCAGTCTCTCAGCCTGTCTTCACAGGAGAGGTGCTTCATCCCTCTGATAATTTTTGTGTCCCTTCTCTGGATGTGCTTCAACAGGTCCATGTCCTTATGTTGGGAGCTCCAGAGCTGGAGGCAGCACTGCAGGTGGGGTCTCTCCAGAGTAGAGCAGAGGGGCAGAATCACCTCCCTCACTCTGCTGGCCGCTCTGCTGGGGATGCAGCCCAGGATACAGTTGGCTTTCTGGGCTGCCAGCGCACATTGCCGGCTCGTGTCCAGCTTGCCACCGACCAGTACCCCCAAGTCCTTCTTGGCAGGGCTGCTGTCCATCCCTTCATCCCCCAGCCTCTGCTGATACCAGGGATTGCCCCGACCCAGGTGCAGGACCTTGCACTTGGCCTTGTTCAACCTCATGAGGTTCACACAGGCCCACTTCTCGAGCCTGTCCAGGTCCCTCTGGATGGTATCCTGTCCCTCAGGTGTGTCACCGCACCACTTAGCTTAGTGTCATCTGCAAACTTGCTGAGGGTGCTCTTGATCTCACTGTCTGTCATTGAAGATATTGAACAGTGCTGGTTCCAATATGGACTCCTGTCTTTCAGCGTTATGAAGAAAGCACTGAAAATATAAAACTTTGAGTAATTGCTTGTTCATAACTGTTCTTTCTCCTCAGACACTGTTCTTTAGCAGTCATTAACGCCCTAGCTAACATTGCTGCTAACATTCAAGGAGAACACCTTGTGGATGAACTACTGATGAACTTGCTGGAGCTGTTTGTTCAGCTTGGGCTAGAAGGAAAGAGAGCTAGCGAGAGAGCAAGTGAAAAAGGACCAGCACTGAAGGTCAGATATTCACTGTTTTTTTTATTGTGTGCAACTGTGCATTTGTATGGATGGCACTACTAGACATACTCCTCTGTATGTTTTTTTAACCAAAACCACACCCTTACACACACAAAAGAATATCACCCTTCATAAAACCTAAGAATGTGTTCTGAACATGGAATATGAGTGCAGGTCGATAACGCCTTTCAAACACCTAACTAAGCTGTGTATAGTATCTGAGATAAAGCAATGGTATATTCAGCCGAGCCTGATTTTGTGTGAGAGTGAGTAAACTGTCTGGAGTGCTGGAGGCAGAGCTGCAAAGAGAAATACAGAACACGGACTACTTAACACTTCTTACTAATTCTTAAAGTGTCTTTAGATGTGGCAGAATTCTACTGCTAATTTTAGCGGTATCATAGGAAAACTCACGTTGGAAGGGACCTCACGAAGTCATCTAGTCCAACCTCCAGCTTGAAATAGCCAATTTGTCATCCTGATTAATCCTGAATTGCCATTATGAGTGGGTGGTGCGTCTTGATTATTTTTTTTTTTCTAAAATCCAAGTTGATGCAGGCCTATCTGCGTGCCTAAGCTTGTCTGAGGCTTGTCTCTTACGTTAATTTGTCTGGTAGGAGTACTTTGCAGAAGAGTCTATTTGAGTGGGTTTGCTATAAAATAGAGTTGTTTTTAAATGCAATTTTCAATTGTGATTTGTAAAATTTAACACGTACTGGCCTTTAAAAGTTTATGAGGAGGTTTGGAAGAGGTAGGTCTTTAAATGCTAACCAAATTTCTGCAGGAGCAGTTTGTATGCAGTTACTTTACTCATTCAGAATTCTCTGCTTTTTTTCTTACATGAAGGCTTTCACCTCACTTCATACTAGCTTTTCTCTCTATTTCAATTAAGTATCCAGAGTGCTCGATGTGCCTATTGTATTTAAGAAGCAAACAAAAATCTCAGCCTTTCACACAATACCTTCCTCTCATCTTTACTCTAAAATATACTCATAAACAAGCTGTTAACTTTGGCTTTTGCTTTTGAGATGTATATTATCATTTGAAAAGCAAGGTGTGGTTGCTTCCTACTCATAAAAAATGAGAGCCTTAGTCCGGTTATGTTCCTCCCTAGTGTTCAGATGCTGTAACCTCTTGGCATTCATTCCACTTAGGAAGTAAAAACTTACAGTGTTTGATAGTGATTTGTGTATACAAAAAATACAGTTGTATGTTTTAGTAATTCAAATGTGTTCATACTGGAAAATTAAGATTTTCTTGGAGATGTGGTTTTAAGAGCTGTTCCCTGCTTTTTAGGGCAGATAGGTAACGCTCCCTTTTGAAATAGGCACATTTTCCTAGTAGTGAGGGGAACAATGTATTTTTTTCTTTTTAACCTCTTTTTTCCCCTTCCTGTGCATGCTACATTTTAATAGTACCAAGTTCTTTCTTTATCCTTTTATGGGATAGGTGAACTCTTGGAAAATCCCTCTGAAATGAATCTGTTTGCTTTGAACATAGACTGCATTTAATCTGGGATGCCAGCTCTTCTCTTAAGAGGGAACTAGTACATGTCTCGACTTTGCTTTTCATGAAGTCTCTGGTGGGAAATTTCTCTCCATGGGTTTCATAGATTCTTTTAACCACAGATAAACAAGTTGAAATGGTGAAAAACATTGTAAACATTGGTCTAAAATGACACTTCTAAATTAGTTTCCACCCTCTTCCTTTCAGGGACATTTTCCCACTGTTTAAGTTTTGGAATCAGTATGGGAGACAGACTGCTGCAGGGACTTAAAGCCGCCTGCGAACAGAAAAATATGTGATTGATTTAACGTGGATTTGAGCTAGGAGGCAGTGTTTCTTTATTATGAAGGTACTGATAGCAGTTTTCACTAGAACACTCGTTACTCAGTGTAAAGTAAAAGTTATGAAAGGTATTCTGAAGACCGGGTTACTTCCTTTTCAAGAAGAGTTAAAAGTAGGTAAAACACTGCACATGCTGAGCTCCCAAACAAAAGCAAGTTTTTTCTTTGATAGTTGTCAGATAGTTTGCCTGTGTCCTCTGCTTCACAGCATACATTTTCATGGACTTAAATTTGCTCATTAACCATTAAAATACTTCTGTGGCTTATTTGTTCTGTTTTAAACCAGATCTTTGAACCACGCAAAAGTGGCTTCTGTGAGGGGAAGGAAAATAATTTTTTTTTTTTTTTTCTGTTGCTGATAGTTTACATGAATGTTCCCTGAGGATGCCCGGGGGTGGAAGTCATTGCATATTCTTCATCCTCAGTGCCATACGTTATCATAAAGAAGTTGATAATCCATTTTTATAACAAAAATGCTTGTAGAGAAGTGGGTTTTCTGCAGTTCTCTCTGTTGGCGTTATGTCCTAGGTTCTGGCTATCTCAGCTTGCATCTCTGCTCTGACTCTACAGCAGTTTATCACATCCAGCGTACTGTCCTGATGCTAGCAAAAAAAATGCAATGACCTTTTCCAGTCATTCCTACCCCTTAGAGTGACTTGAGGTGGTGGAGTTTTATTCCCTTCAAAAATAATTAAGGGTTCATCTTTTGTTTTGCTTTGTCTTGGACACTACAGGAAAGATAACTAAAATATGTTTTAGTTGGGTTGTATCATTATTGTTTCATCTGGAGACTATTTGGCGCACGCGCTCGCTCTCTCTCATGTTCTCCTCCCCATGCTTTTTTTTTTTTTAATTGCTTCCTTTTGATTTATCCCACTTCATGCAAAGCTGTACCCTGTTAGCGTGTCTGCCTTGCATCTTCCCTGTGCGATCAGTGGTCTCTATACCTGGTCTCTCATTTGTAAGGAGGAAGCTGCAGAGTGGTCTCCCTCCCACATCCCAGGCGGAGTGATATGGGAGGTAGGGAAAGACTTTAGAGAGGAGATGTCACTGTTTGCCTTAGCAGAGAAGGTGAGAAGCAATGTGCTTTGGGCAGTGAATGTTTTCAGTTTTAAACACTATATTGGGCCAAGAGCAAATGCACTTGTTGCATAGAGTGCAATTAAAAATGTCCTGGCAAGTCAAAGGAAATATTTCTTTTTTTTTTTTTTTTTCCTTATGCTTAATTCAATGGAAAAGGCTGCTCATCCTGCTTAAATCAGTTCTTGAATATGGTGTCTTTTTACACACTTGTTATTTTTGGCTTCATTTTAGTAGTAAGATTAGACATTTGACACCTGTCTGTGGCCACCTATTTAATGTGAGCATTTCTCTTGCAGTTGATAGATGTCAGAGTAGACATGGTATCAACGAATATTCCCACCCCCCTTTAGCTCAAGGCATAATATCTGACTTCTAAATATAGAAGACCCTGTGCTGAAAGGGGAAAACATTCTTTCGAGGAGGGACATCCCAGTCTGTGAGGAGCCACCTGAAAAGCTTTGTTCACTCCTGGGTGTCCCAGTCCTTTGGATTTCTGGGGTGCTTTCTTGGCCAACTTGGGCACATCTATTTGCAAGATCCAGAGCTGTAATTGGCAACGTATGTTTTCATTTGCATATACAGTAGGAATGTTTGCTGCTTGAAATAAGTCTTCTAGCAGGTAATTTAGAAATGCTTTTGTAGATGTTTTGATATCTTCCTTTTTCTTTTCCAGGCCTCCAGTAGCGCAGGGAATCTGGGTGTGCTTATTCCTGTTATTGCTGTGGTGAGTATCCAATGGTTGGGTTGTTGCAAGCAGAATAATTTTTCTCACATATATCAAATATTGGTGCTATTTCATGGTCAAATTGTTTGATTAACAACTAGTGCGGAAGTAAGCATCCAGGAGAAATACGGTAGTATTGCAAAAATAATATTTCTTGCTTTAAGGGGGGGAATATTTGTTTAATAATGACATATCTCTTAAAATAATTAATCTTTTGTGATTGAGAGTTAGATTGTTGCTAGTCATGAATTCAAGAGATTCATGAGCTAAATAATACCACAGGGGATATTTCTTTGAATAGTGTTTGGCCTGCAATGTAATAAACAGCATGTATGTGTGGCCTGAGGAGAAAAGTGAAAAAAAAATGTTAATAGAAACAGAGTTAAAAGTAAATCTCAGTTTGGCAGCACAGTGAATCCTGCTTCTTAAAAGGAAAAAATAAAAAGAATCGTTGAAGAAGGGGAGGAAGTGTCCTGTGTCTTCTGAAACTGGAATTGGCTGTCATGCTGAAAGCATTTTAGGAAATGTGCAAGGACACTGAGGTCCATTCCAGACTCATTTATTTTGATGTATATCTGATCTTGGTCTCGGATAACAACTTTTTCTGGGGTAAAAAGATATTTTTTTTAACAAAGTATAACTAAACCAGGACACTAATTCAGTCAAAAATTGGTGTGCGACCATCCTAGATCTCCAACAGAAAACTTGGTATGTCCAAGCTGGGCTTCCAAGTCAGTAGGGCTAGTTGTCTGACTGCTGTAGCTTCTATAAAAAATGTCTAAAAAAATTCACAGACAAACTTAAACTTACTGGAGAACCAAAATGCCATCATGGCACTTTCTCCCCTCCTGAAGTTGAATTCTTTGGAACTTTTCTTGCACAGCTAGTGGGACAGAAGGGGAAAATGTATTACATACTTGCAGTAGGTGTGCCTGCTTGCAACTTGCTCATGCTGCACATCCATTAACAAGCAGAAAAAAATCATTCATTTTACACTCTGCCCTCACAAACCTCTTTAGTAAAGCTTTTCAAAGAGAAGAGCCTAAAATTAGCACTGGTTAAAGATCAAAGAACTGTTCCTTTCCTTCCCTGGTCTCTTCCACCAATTTCCAACATAAGGTGATCACAAGGGCCGGATCCCAGCTTTACAGAAATGTGTTTATAAATGTCTTGGATGGCTGTTATTCAATAGGTGCACAGTTTTTGCATGAACTAGCTAGTCCTGTGTTGAGAGATATGTTCTAGTTTGTTCTATTTTTCAGCTGTCAGTAATGCCAGCACCAATTTGAGTGAAAGCATGATCATTCCTTGCATATTGAGAAAACATTAGTGCTTGTTAGAGGCTTAATGTAAAAGTTTTATGAAAGTACTTTTCTGTTTCAAATTTTTATTAATGATACATTTGTTCAGAATACCTGGTGATAACTGCATTTTTCTTAACCAATGTGACCTTTAAATGGAGTCAGATAGTGCCAGAATCTGAAGCAAGAGTTAATGGTTACATTATGGTTGTTGAAGCAAATATTTGTATTTCTTGCACAATGTATGAAGATCATGAGTTTTGAGCAGTAGCAGGTTTGCTTTTCTGCATGAGCTCTTTCCCTTGAATAATTCCTGTTACTTAGGTCTCAAAAACCCCATATTTCAGCTGCGCCAGCTCATTTAGTCATTGATAAAGTAATTAAATCTGGGGCATGAATATTTAATCTTTTGAATATGGTTTTCTTTTTGAATATAGATTAAACGATAAAATGTGTCTATGAATGTTAATGATCTGTTGTGAACCTTCAGTACTGAAAATTGTCACCCACATGGTGGGCTTATGAGTAAGCACAATGTGAGACAGGAATAGAGAAACACTTTGGCTTCTTATTCAATATCAGCTCTTCATCGCTCTTCATCATTCTTCATCATTT
Organism: Ibidorhyncha struthersii; assembly: GCA_013398815.1. Taxonomy (NCBI): domain Eukaryota; kingdom Metazoa; phylum Chordata; class Aves; order Charadriiformes; family Charadriidae; genus Ibidorhyncha; species Ibidorhyncha struthersii. The sequence continues at coordinate 217,742 of VZSZ01010727.1, read as the reverse complement.
AATACTGATACTTCACTGGCTGTCATGTTAAAAAGTTGTGTGTATGGGGCAAATAACTGTAGTAGATGCAAAATTACAAATGGCAATATATAAAAGCCAAATGAAATCAAGAAGTTAAACTTAATATTGGAAAGCACCTTTGTAAGAGAATTTAGAATCCTTAAATTAACTGTTGTTTTATACCTTAATATAGGTAGGGGAAAAGTAGCAGATCCATTAGTATTTCATTCCTCCAAGATATTTTTATCTCCTTGTACTCGGTATGCTGGTCCATAAGGTTCGTGGTGTGTAAGTCTGCTGAATGTTAGATGATGCAAGCAAGAGAATGCATGTAGACACTTACTCTTTTTCAAGTTAGATTATCTAAAATACCCAGGAGAGACTTAGGCTTCTAAGACTAGTCATGTATTCAGGATTTCCTTATTCCTGTTTATTATAAATAGGCATCCTAGCAGAAACTTAGAGCTAAACTTCAAGAATCTAGATAGTCTGAATATTTTATTGATTACTTTTTATACACTGAAGTAGAACACAAAGTGTGAGTTACTTTGTTATTTATCTTTTTAATACACTTGTATCGATACATGGCACTAACCATTTTAAATTGCAGTCAAATTATCTACTGCTATGAGTCCATTCATGTGAAACTACCTGTGGGTAATATATTTTCTTTTGATACCAGTGGCTTTTACATTAGCTAATACGACAATAAAATTTCCTTTATGATACTGGTATATTAACGTGTAATTACACATCCCATGTGTAACAGCATGTTGGAGGTCGTCTCTGCTTTTAAGACTTGGCTGGGTTGACAACTCTGCCCATGAACAGAAGGCAACTAGTACGGTGTTCATAGATCAGAAACAAAAAGGGGCGGTCCACGATAAAGCGAATCTGAGTAGAAAGAGGCATGAACCCGACATTGGTTATTGCTCCAGCCTCTGTGCCTTCCTCATTCACAGTTATAGTGCCTTGATGATTGAACTGTTTAAACAAACAAACAAAAAAGGAAAACAAACAAAAAAATTAAGAAATTGAGGCGCTCGTAAATATACTAAAGTGATGTACTCACAGCCATTCCCTCCCCCCTCCATGTCCCACACGGGGCTCCCTAGTGACACGTTTGCTGGCAAGTCCTTTGTGGCCACAATCCTTTGGTTTTGGTTTGTGGATAAGCCTGTTTGTGACGGACCACAACGCCTTTAGTGCCTTTGACATCTGATTAATCATGTTCCTCATTACATGAATAGACAAGGACACAGAGAGAAACTCACATCCCTCCTATGTCCTCAAGGAAAGACGAGAAAAAATACTATTTTAGCTTACTGTGAATTATTTTAACTGTGTTTTCAAATGATATAGTTTAGTCAGAAAGGAATGAAAAGAGGAGAGGAGTAAATACCCTGTCAATGGTGATTTTCTCATCCGATACACCAGAGTAGTCGCCTTTTTCGTTGAACAGTTCTTCTATTCCCATGGATGTCAGATAACCAATCAAGTTATAACTCTTCTCCAGCTTAAATTTAGGCAGAACCACTTCTCTTGTTCTAGTAAAAATAAAACAAAATTGAAAAGTCATTGAGGAGATACATGCTTGCATGACTCCTTTGCTTTACATATCTGTTGTGGTTTGGGTTTTTTGCCATCTTCAGCAAGCAGGACACAGAAATATACAGGACTGTTTACTGTACTTTTACTTTCAGAACTTGGGTGTCGTTACTTTTAAGCTTTGTTTTAAAAAATTAATTCCCCTGCCAAAACTTTTAGTTTGTCAATTTAATATTTCCCTTATGTGATTTACATTATTTATGTATGTAAGATACATAGCTTTGAGCAGTTCAGTACATGGTTGGTTATGGTTGTAATAAATGTTGAACTGTCAGATTTTCTGGAGTGCTAAATTGGAGATTTGTCACTTATTGTATACTATAGAAATAGGTTAGCTTCCCAAATAGCATATCAAATCAACTCTTTCCATCTTTTTATCAGGTCTGAAGACAGATACCACCTAGTCTGTCATCTTGCACAAGACAGGCTGTGTAATTTTTTCTGTCCCATAATTGTGATGTCCATTGTTGATTACCGAATGTGTGCATTTACACAACAGTTATGTTGAAATGCATAATGCTGAAATGAACATAGGGTGCTTTCCATATGATCGAGATTATTCTGCATAAATAACCATTTATTATCATACTGCTGTTTTTCCTTCTTATTGGAAACTTTATCAGTAAGAGCTTTTTCTTTAAATCTACAACATTAAATCCTTAATAGAAAGAATTTTGGAACTCCATTAGAATTTTCCACCTCAATCATCCTTGATCTCTTGGTGGCATTTAAATTTTGAGAGACCACTGGTCCTTATTTTTGATTCAATAGATCCATCTTTTTGGGGGGGTGTTTAGATTTAATGTTTTTGATCAAAATAACCCAGTCTAGTGGGAGGTGTCCCTGCCCATGGCAGGGGCGTTGGAACTAGATGATCTTTAAGGTCCTTTCCAACCTGAAGCATTCTATGATTCTATGAAAATATCATGTTATCTTCTGTGCTCTTTACTTACCCTTTCAAGACTCATCAAGAAAATACATTAAGGCTTTTAACAAGATGTACTTTGCAGTAGATACCTGTTTGTCATGCTCTTCTGCCATTTTTCCACCACTTGAGGTGTTATCTGCTTTTCTAGGGCTTTCATGCCAGAGAGTTTGTGTGGAAGTACAATCAGCATACTGATGTTCCCCACAAACGGGAGCTGCATCACACCGCAGTCTAGCTCGGGGTCTGCAGCGGCTAGGAAGTTCCCTTTGGTCTGCATCATAGGAACCTTTATTGTTTGCTTCTCATTCAGTCGGAAACTTCTCTTCGTTGTCATTTCCACTGGAAATTTATTCTCCCAAGTTCCTGTTAATACAATGCAGAAGACAGATAAAACCCAAGATCCTTGTTTAATAAAATATTCCCAGAACAACAGTTTACATTAAGTTTTAATTCATGTGAATTGGGAATTATTGTAGGAGATTGTTGATTTCAATGAAGCCTGAGTACGAATCAGAATGGTTTAGGTTGGAATACAAGTTTTAAAGTGACTTTGAAATTCCTGGCTTTCTTTCTAACTTAACATTTGTCTGATTTGAATGTTCTGAATTACAGAAGCAGGTAAACACAAACTGGAGATTTGAAGGGGCTTGGCGCGTTTTGTTTGTTTTTTTTCCTACAAGGAACCTAGAAATTGTGAAGTTCAGACAGATGCAAAATATTTGACAGGGTTTGCATATAGCAAAACAACTGGCACAGCTATATTTTCTGAGATGTGATACTTGGAACCAGACTGTTTCAAGCATCAGAAATGTCAAGCTAAATAATGGCTGTTTTCATTTTGCATGCAAGGTACTATGTTGAAGGCATTACCTTGGCTTAGTCCATTCAAGCCAGTTAACTTTCTGTGTTAAGACATCCTGAAGAGTTTGGGTGTTGACTGCTTAATTCTATGACCCAGTTGAACGTGATTTCAGCACATCTACTCGAGCCTGTCATCTGACAGGTTTGTGCCCAAAGAATACAATTCAATGTATTTTTCAGCCGAGAAAACTTTGCCATCAGGGTTTGAATCTTTCTATGTGAGAATTCTTTGGGTACCCCAAATATTTATCAACTGTGTAAAAGAAGGTACATTTTTTAAAGCAGTCTTCCTATTGCTCTCTTTTCAGAAACGAGGCTCTGGAAGAAACATTTCTTTCTTAATGGGCAGACAAAGCTAGAGTTTTATAGTGGAGATAGGGTTACTGGTATTTCCTGTTAAAACTTTGGGGTTTAGGTCACTGTTGGCAAGCAAGTACCTGGGGAGTGTGGCTCTAACTGTGTGGAGAGACTACAAATTTAACCTTAATCGGTAACCTTGTTTTAAAAGTTTGCAAGTGATTCTGAGATCCCTGATCTGACTTTGCCAAACTGACTGTGAAGTAACAAAAAAAGCCTGAAGTCTAACTTTCATTCTAATGGTTTCTTCATACATCAGGCTGATGGGGAGCAGTTTGAGAAGTGATCAGACTGTGGTTAAGATTCTGAAGGGAATGGAATATAAAATGGATTATGCTATTCCCAAACGAATTGTCTCACTTCTCAGGAAAAAACAACATCTGGCTGTTCTTCAGGGAGCAGAATTCACAGGTGTAGGGCTCAAGCTAGCTAAAGACGTGAAGCTGCTGTGGCTTAGGGGACTGTTGTCACCTGAGGATTGGGAGACATTTATCAGTTCTTCTGAGTAAAAGAGAGGAGCTGGGGAACTTTTTTCCTAAATTCACTTTTGCAGATGTGTTTGTCTTGGGGTAAAATACCGTTCTCCAGCAGGAGGCGTGTGGTCTTCTGGGATCAGCTGAAACCAGTTGGCACTTTGACTTTTGTGACTTCCTGTTTTGAATCTTCCCACCCAGACGTCTTTTGGATCCATCTGTGGTGGCAGATGATGTTGTCTGCAATGATTTACTTATCTTTTGCATTTGTGACTAGAATCTCATAGAAGCAGGTTTGGGTCTGTCAAAATTTGTCAATTATCAAAAGCTGCCGTGATCTACCATGGCTAAAATAGCCAACTCCTACTTGATAGGGTGCTCAAAAATGATTGTTAACACCTCAGCAGAATAGAGGGTAGATCTCAGTTGGAGGTAGACTGGACACCTACACAAGGTAAAACTCGCTTCTTACCAACATCAATAGTTTCCAATAGTTTCTTGATGGTATTTAATATTAAAGGAGCTTGAGACTTCATGGTGTTTGGCAAGTATCCCATTACTCAGTCACTTGTACTGAGCATCTCTGTGTACCTTAGAATACTCATAGGTTTCTTAGCCCTGAGGGCTTAACCGAGCTTGTCTGCAACGATACGGACAGTGTAAATATTGTAAATGGAAAGATGTGGACAAAAATTAGCATTTCTAGAATGACTAGTGGGGAAACTAGGAAACCCAGGAGGACCACTTGCTCTTTAATAAGTTCAGTTCCACTCAAAATAGAATCACCAGGAGATTGTCACTATAAAACAAAATAATGGGAGACAGCAACATAGACTCGGTCTTTTTGGTTTTGAGGGTTAGAAATTACAGTCTTCAGCAGACAGCACCAAGGCAATTTGGACTAACAGGACTCCATAGGAAGAAGAAAAAGCCAAAAGTCTCTTTGGTTTTGATGACTTAAGATATCCAGTACTAAAGCTATTTAATTTTTAGTGGTGTTTTTATTATTTTGAGGGAGCACAAGTATTTACTAACTTCAGAGTAAAACAAAAAGGTATTTTCAGTTTGACCAAATTGTGAAAAAATTATGTTTCACTTTGCATAATCCTTTTCTTAGGATGGTCTGAAGGTCAGTAAAGCCATGTATTTAATATGATACAATCACCATAGATGTACTTAAAGATATAAATAACTCCCTTTTGGATGGTACTTCAGAATAGGGGATTATTTGGAATTTATTCTAATGACTGCTTCAGGTCTTTTAAAGAGACAAGTGGCATTATTCAAGGAAGTAATGCCTTGCAAGTGAGTGGGAAAAGGTACGTTTCATAAACTTACAGGAATGGTGTTCCTATAATCAAATGCTGAAAAGGCAGCTGTAAGACAGCCCTTGAGCATTTGTTTCCTGGAAGCAGGGACATAACTGGAAAAAAGAAACTCCTTTATAAGTTACGGAAGGGAGTATGTTGTACTTCCACACACTGTTACCCTTTTGTGTAACTAGTGTTTTAAGTCACCTTTCCTTACTAGTGTTTTAAGTCACCATCTGATTTTCACCTTAATCAGTCAGTAACAGATTTCCTTTTTTTCCTTAGCCCCTCTCTCATTGGCACCTCCCACCTTTTGCTCATTTAATACCATTTAAAAAGTTTTATTGAAAGATTACCAAACTTTCAACCTGAGGCAGATAACCAATGTTGAAAACCTCACCACAGACTCTTAGTTTAAATGTAAAGAAATTGAAAATAAGGATTTATAACAAGAATATAGTGTACAGTCTTTGCTTCAAGCCTCTCTTACTGTTCAGCCTGTGATTGTGACAGTGATACAGTAGGAGCCCATATCAGCAGACAGTTCAAATAGTGAATGTGTTTGGTTTTAGTTTTGGAAGAATACTGTTTTGGTTCTTCTCTTCAGTCCCCTGTATAGGCTTGTTAACAAGGATCATGCTCTTGATCGTGTAAAAAATACGTACTTTAAGCTGAAATTCTTCATAGTCATTCCTATGAATCCTGAATATTTCAGAAATTTTAAGTGTTTTAACTGAAATTAACCTGTTACCATTTCAGTGAAGCTGGTAACTTGAAGCAGGACTAAATGTGACTAATAACTTACACATGAACTTGTACATAACCTCACCATCTAAGACTTCTACAAAGCTTATGCTTTCTGAGGCTATTGTGCATTCACACATTGTTTTTTTAATCTCGATTTTAGACTAGAAGGTTTTGAATGTAATAAGCATTTGCTGTATTTGTACAATACCCACTAACTTCAGGGCATGACTGGAAAATCAGTGTGCTACCGAAACATGTAAAAAATGGGGTAATAATAGAGATTCTTCTTAATGAGGAAGCTGATAGGCTTTTTTGAATTGTAGTCTAGATTTAAGTTCAGTCTGGGGTTTCTAATGAAGTACGCAGTGAATTGCAAACTTGAGAAAATCCTTAGCTAAGATTGAAATAACAGATTCTTACCTTTAAAGTAAAGACAGTTAAGAATCATCATCAGCGTTGTAGGGTTTACGTTCACAAGAGCTTCCTTTATTAATCCTTTGGTCAGCTTCGAGATGCGTTCATTGGTTTTAGTTATGAAGTTAGGATCCGAAAAATCAGCTTGTTGAGCATCAGCAAAGTAGTATGTTTTCATATTGTTCCTGAAATCATTCAGAATAGAAAAGTCCTTCTGAATATAAAGGTCATTGACAGACCTCAGTGTATAACCAAAATTGCGCCTGAATAGCCGATGAGTGAGTTTGCGGAAGAGATTATGAACAGTCATGAGCTCATACTTGGTGCTGGCATTAATGAAGTCTTGAAAGCCAAGGACAGATAAGACTTCCTGATGAGTCTGACCCTTCAGACCCAGAGAAATCATAGCCATTGCAGTGGAAATGCCAACAGGAGCCATGAGAATATTATCTGAAGAGTTGGCTTTGTCTGCCACACTGCGGTAAAGGTTGAAGCCAAAGTTTGCATTGAGGATGTTGAGGCGCTGGATTCTGGTTTTGCCTTGGAATAGTTCAAGAATATTTCCTTGCTGAATTTCAGAAACCATGTATGGGCCAGCATCAATAATGTCACTGTAGTCATCTTCACCCAATATCTTGTCAAGATCTAGGTAATCCTCTTCTTCCTCCTCTTCAGGAATCAAGTCATTAGTGATAGTGTTTTCTTTGTGGAACTCAGGTGGTAAATTTGGCATATCGTAAGTCCCATTTTCATGTGGCTGTGCATCTTTAAGGCTTTCAAAATGCTCAGTGAAGTCCTTGACTCCACAAAATGTGGAGGTTATGATGAGAGCAAGAGCAAGCAAATGAAATAGCAACTTCATTCTGACAGGTCAAAACCTGAAAGACAACATAACACAGTTGAGAGAGCATAGGTAAATTGAATTTTAGTTACCTGTTCCATAATTTTAGGTCCATGCTGAATTCTGTCACAGCAGAAGGTCTATAGTTACCTTATTTGACAGCATTTTTTTTAGTGGAACAGAGCTTAATTAGATGGATAAATCTGTTTTACTGGTAATGGGTTTTGCTTACATAAATGCTTCCAGTCTGCCAAAGAATTGGTTGACCTCCTCCCATGGAAGTCGTCATTATTGGCACATTGTAGCAGTAACAAACTCCTTACCTAAAATACATGGGAATCTTTGTTTATAAACCTGTAACACTTAAAATGTGTGCTGTGTTACTAGCATATGCTAAAAATATGATGTGAAGATAAGTTTGAAGATTCAAGCTTGGTAGGAGGAGGGATGAGGCATCCACTAAAGGACCATACCAGAAGGCCAAGATGTACTGAAAAATTTGAAACACAGACATTCTGTAGCTACAACAAAAAATGGGAGTTTAATGGGAGTATTTATGGAAGAGCAAAGCTGAAATTTGTTGGAATAAGGAGATCTAAGGATTCAGCAATAAACCTGGAGAAACATACGCATTTGCACCAAGTACTATTAGTGGGACTGCACTATTAAAACAACAGTCTTATTACAATGTTGATTAAAATGTTTTTTAAATTAGCAAATAGTCCAAAGAGCTGTTCTGCAGAAATAAAATATATAGATATACATACCTGTACATCTGTGAATAAAAGCAGTGCTTGAAGGAAAATATTTCAAACGTGTTGTAGCAGGACTGAAGTAACTGAGCTAACAGTTTCATTTTTGAAACTCTCTCCCTGAACTAATTAGCCTGAAATCCTAAAAGCATTTTAAGGTGATTATCCCATACAAAAGATTACTACTTTTGCAACAATGAAGGATCCACAGAAGGTGCTTTTTAAGTGGTTTTTACACTGTGACTGAAGAACTTGAGTCAGTCTTTTTTTATTGTTTCTTCATAAATGCATTGCTTTTTTCCCCCGCCCCCAGAAGTCAGGCCCTTAGGGCTGACATACTGTGTCCAGTAACCATTGATAAATGTTTTGTGCTTTTGGCACAGAAGAATTTGCTCTCTGTAGTTCCTAATTTTACAGTCTTGTCTTCAGCAAAGTTTAATTATCATTTAGATGCACTGACACAGGCAAAACATTCCCCTGCTCTGCAATATATGTTTCTTTGGTCAAATCAACCTAAAATAAGAGAAGATGTAAATGAAGCTTACCTTTAAGCCACTCTACAGAAGGGATGTGTTGAATAGCTCAAGTAAGGGGAATGGCACGGTTTAAATCTGAACTTTGACGCTAGTTTTTTGTGTATCTCCCAAAGTAAACATTCTCTAAACCAAACACTGCTAAACTTACTTCGTCAGCCAAAATCCCTCCCTTGTCTAGTGATCTCTGCTGAATTCTATGTTGTTTGTTGAACTACTTTTATGGCTTTGCAGGTACTTGTTCACTTTTGAGGAAGATCTTTGAGCAAAAATGGGTCTGTGTGTAAAGTTTCAAAGTTAAACATGCACATAAACTTCACTGTTTATGACAAGTAAAAGCCACATCACTCCTATTTTGTGGGGGAGATCTTAGTGTGAATGTGGTTGGGGCCGCTGTGGTTGGGATGGTCAGGCTTCTTTCGTCGGTGTTATAATGGTGCAGACATTTGCATTACACAAGCAACTTTCTACCATAGTGCCATTCACCAGCTTAAACTCAGAGTAATTTTACTATAATTGAGGTTTTTTTTTCATCTTTTTTTTTAATGAACAATCTCCCTCATGATTTACAAATATATCCAAAGTTGGCTTTATATAAGGTTTCACTGGAATGCTGTTGGCTTTCGTACCTCAAGGGAATTATTGTACTGTTAGATAAAATCTCTTCAAGTTAGATTAGAATCTAGCATTTTCTTAATGAAGTTTACAGTAATAATATACAGTCATATTGAATAAAGCTTGTGGTTTAATGGACCATTTATTTCGCTTTTTAAACACTGCCTGTGTTTCTAACACCGTTTAGAATAACACACTACGAGCTTTCTTTTATAAATTCATATAAAATTGCATATCATGTTGGCTGGGAGTATAAACTGTGCTCCTCCAGTGGCAGCAGCTGTTTTTACAAAAAGTATCAGAGAATTTTAATAAATGTCTTGAAAATAATGCTCTTTTACTTGCTTGTTTAGATAGTAAATTCTCCAGAACTGATGTCATTGTCTGCGTGGGTGCAAGCAGTGAAAGATCCCCAATTGGTGCCTCAATGTATTTCCACAAAGCCAATAAACAATAGCAACCAGAAGTGTGTTTGACTAATATTTATTTGGTTTTGAGTTCCTTTGCACTGAAGCAAAGCTGCATGGCATTGTCTTCAACACAGTTTAAAGGACCGTGTGGTCTCTTCCTCTCTGCAGTTGATAGTATATTAATACTATGTATTCCCTTCAGAGGTTACTGTATCAGCATGGTATTATTCCTGTGTAAAACAAAGGAAATTCTTACTTCAGGCATCTCAAATGTTAGCATTTAAGATATTCTAACAACATCTGATTTTCTTCAATATAACAGTAGCAACATAATACTAGTTTTAGTAGGTGACAAAGAATATTACCTTCATAAATCATAGTAAAGAAGGTACATTAATTGATTCCTTAGTGTGGAATAAGTTACTGTAACTCCCACCGTTTTCTGATGTTAGTTTTTATTTCTTTGATAGCTCACTAGGCGCTTGCCACCCATCAAGGAGGCCAAGCCCAGGTTGCAAAAGCTGTTCCGTGACTTCTGGTTGTATTCAGTGCTGATGGGATTTGCTGTGGAAGGATCAGGTAGTGTAAATTCTAAGACAGCTACATTGCTGCTCACATTTAAACTCCATGAATGTAAATGTAACTGTGTGCAAACTGTTCACAGTAGGCTGAAGAAAAATTACAGGCATAAAGACACTACAAAGCAAACAGCTTACATGACAGTTCTCTGGTAGGATTTCTGTACATTTGTTGCTCTGTTCTATGAGATTCAGCACAGAACGATTTGTTCTTGTACTTAATACAGCAGTTAGCCTTAGCTAAGTATGAGTTTTGATAGCTAAGTTCCTGAAATGGAAGATCAGACACATGGAGTACAATGGTAATCAGGTAGAAACTTCTTACCCATTGAGAAACTTCACTTGGAATTACCTAAACGTATTTGTTGTGTTTTGGAACATGAACCACTTGTGTTGAGTGTTTGTGCTTAAGCATGTGAAAAATTGTCCCTAGAAAGTAGTACACAGCTTGATAACTGTAGTTAACTTTGAATCTTAATATTGTTCACCCCACCTTCCTCTTTATACTTGTGCTCCAGGTCTCTGGCCAGAAGAATGGTATGAAGGTGTATGTGAAATTGCCACCAAGTCTCCGTTACTCACATTTCCCAGTAAAGAACCACTTCGATCTGTTCTTCAGTACAATTCTGCCATGAAGAATGATACTGTGACTTCTGTAAGAATTAATTTTTTCTATTATCTCCTTCCATAATGTCTGCCAGTGTTAAATGATATAGTAACCGTGATTCATTGAAATAGCACAATACCCATTCATCCTGCCCCTTCTTAGTGAAAACAACTTTTTTACACTAGTCTTAGGGCAACAGTGGACATAAATTACTTGGATTTAGTTTTATTGAGTGTTAATACAAGTGTTTAGGCTGGTAGCTACACTATTTTGATTAGGTGTAGAAACCAAGTCTTTGTGGAAATGGAAGCCTTTTAGTAGTTCTTCATCCATTTTGTATCAGATAGACAACACTTGCACTGTTTAAAAAAACAAAACAACAAACTCTGGAAGGAAACAACACATTCTGTCTTTCAAAGAGATGTTCAAAGAAAGGTTAAGTGAGCTTTTTCCCTTTTTATCCTCTGGCTTGGTACTGGCATACTTCTCTCTCCCTAGTATTTGCAGGATAGATTTTATCTGAGGACTATTTGTGGTAGCAGTGTAAAGTAGATTGAAGAGTTGCAGCTTATGAAATGTCTTTGTCTAGCTCCCAAATAATACAGAAATCTGCACTGTGCCTAGATATTTAGTTCTGTGACATCAAAGAGTGGCACAACAGACCCATGAAGTTTAAGAAGCTGGAGATGGTTGATGTTGATCAAAACTACATGCATTTAGTGTAGGAATTGTATTTCTTCATTGGTATAACTGCATGGCAACTAGCAGTTATTTCAGCTTGAGTCCAGTATTTAATTCTGTGTTTGAAGACTCAGAACTTGCCGGGTCAGAGCAGGTTGGTCTTAGTCTGCAGACAGAGGCATCCTGGCACATTGTTTGCAAAGGTTAAAAAGTAAAAAGAGTAATAGCTGAAAGCAAATGTTTTCAGAACACAAACTAATATAGTACTCCCACTTAGATAACTTCATGTATTCATCTTTAGGCTGAATTAAATGAATTGCGGAGTACCATAATAAATCTCTTGGATCCTCCTCCAGAAGTGTCAGCGTTGATCAATAAGTTGGACTTTGCCATGTCTACCTATCTTCTTTCTGTTTACCGCCTAGAGTACATGAGGTATATATATATGTACTTTTTTCGCTGATGAATGTAAAAAATAAATAAATGAAAATTAAAAACTGTATGTTTGAGTCAGAATTGCCAGACACTAAGATAAATGAGAATGAGGTTTTGAGTCCCATTAGCTCTATTCAAGATTCCGGGACTGGGAATTCATCTCTGCAAAAATGCCTGTAGGGTAGATAAAAAGGATGGAATAATGTAGTAGGGCCCCAAAATGGGATCTCCTCTGTATTAGAACTAATAGAAGATGGACCAAAGGGTTCTTTAAAAGAATGTCTTGCAAGCATAATGTATCCTTTGCACAGTACTGTGTTTGTGCCTCTGAAGGACAGTATAGACACTTGTCTATTCTGTGAAATTAGTGTAATGTAGGAGCTGAGAAAATTTTTTTGTAATATACTTTTTTCCCCCCTTAGTAGTTCCTATTAGGTTGTACTAATCAAACATACTGAATTCACAGACTATTTTTTTTCCTTTGAAAGTGTATTTATTATTGCTATTCAAAGAAGTGTGTACCTGAAAGCTGAGGTGGTGGTCTAGCAGTGAGGAAAATAGGAAGAAACTTCTCCATCACTTTTTTACTTTGACAGTAACTGACGACAAGGACAACCATTTCCAGAAACATCTTGTCTGTATTTTAGAAACAATTTTTTAGTAAGTGATATTTCCATCATATGCAAATTCAACAGATGCAAAGGCTATAGAGCTGCCAAAGATTGTACTGTGTTTATATGTTTGTGGTGATTGTATAAGTACATCATCATCAGGTTTCCCGCTGCTGAGGTGTGGAAGTTATTCTCTCAGTGACAAACAAGCATTTTAAGATCTGAGCTCTATTAGTTGAAGGTAGAAACAAATAGCAGTATCACGCTTACTAGAGACTTGAAATTATCATGAAATTAACAATTACCACATGTGTGTGATGTGAACTGTGATGCTGAAGTACACAGATTTGTGTTGAAAATGTTTAAAAAAAAAAAAAAAACAAACAACTCTAAAACAAAAAAACAGAACAGCCCAACCCACAAAACTCTTCTTTTCCTAGGGTATTGCGTTCAACTGACCAAGATCGCTTCCAAGTCATGTTTTGCTATTTTGAGGATAAAGCAATTCAAAAAGACAAATCTGGTAAGATTACCTGTCCAGGTTATCTTGCAACTCAAGATACTAAGAAGTTATCTCCAGGCATGCAAAACTAAAACAAATGAAGCAACTATATAACAAAATAAATCACATTTACTAGATTTCTGTTGCTTTATTCTTGTCAAGAACACTGGTTTTGTTTTGAAACAGCTTAGTTCAGTGTTGTCTGAGTAAACATATACACTTTTTAACTGTTAAACATGGTTTGTAAAGCAGACACAATGCTGATAATCAAACCTGTCACTTCTCTCAATTCCTCAGGCATGATGCAGTGTGTGATAGCTGTTGCTGATAAGGTGTTCGAAGCTTTCCTGGCAATGATGGCTGATAAAGTAGGTTACACGGAAACTAAAATTTTGAATTTGCATAAATGTTCTCTGAAATGAGAAAGTTTATGAAAGTGTGCTTGTCTTTTTCCTTAAGAACTTCATGCTTCTCTTTGGCATGCTTTTTAGCCTAAAACTAAGGAGAATGAAGAAGAGCTGGAGAGACATGCTCAGTTCTTGCTGGTGAATTTTAACCACATTCACAAGAGGATCAGGAGAGTTGCAGACAAATACTTATCTGGTCTGGTAGACAAGTGAGTACAGATTTGATTTTCTTGTTTTCTTTTCTCATTGACTGCTTAGTGATTACTTACGCAGTTGATGACAACAGTCAAGTGAATTTCTTGGCTGGTGCTGCTGCAGAAACATCTCATTGAAAAATAACATTCAGTAGCATTTTTAACCTGGGCTCTGAAACCCCTGCTTAAAATGTCTGCTTAGTATTCCCATGGATGGAGCAAAGCAAAGTGCACATGAAATAAATGCAATCTCAACTTAGCTCTACTTAACTGGCTCTTAGAGAGCTTTTGACTGTATTGAGCAAGGCTGTTGTGAGCCATGGCAAGCTTTGTGACTTCTTTTGAGTATGAGCTACCTGGTGATGTCTGTCCCTAGCTCTTTGAGCAGCTCCATTTCTTGAGAAAGTAATTTCCTTCCTCAGCTCTTCGTGGTTATTGTGTTTCTGAATCCTGTCTTGCTCTAGATTTCCTCACTTGCTGTGGAGTGGAACTGTGCTGAAGACTATGCTAGATATTCTGCAGACGCTGTCGTTGTCTCTTAGTGCAGTAAGTTCCTTTTTTATTAATGCTTTTAGGGGAATAAAAGGTATGTTTCCATTTTTCTTATTATTTTGTGGAACTGATTTTTTTTACTTTGCGTTTATTTTATACTTATTTGAGTTCTTAATTTGTTATTGCCTTCATCACTAAGATTGATAAAATCTTAATTTTAATTTCTGTGAAATAAGGACTACATTTGTACCCCTATTTCATAGGTAGTAAAACTAGGGCTAGAAAGTTGTCAAACATGGTTCAGAAATTCAAATTTAGCATCAAGAGTAAAACACAGCATTATCAATTATGGGTTATAAATGTTGAACTGTCTCATTTGAAATAAAAATTTGATGTTTTTTTTCCTGGGTTTGTGTTCTTTTTATGAATTATGGTTGTCATGTTGTATTTTTTCCTGTCTGGGTATGTGTATCCATATTCCTTGGATTTATTCCGTATTTGTATTTTTGAAGATGGAAGTGCGTTATAGAGTTGTATTTTTCTACTAAATGTTGAGGAGAAGGCTTTGGATTTTTAAAATTATACTGAAGAACCAAACTAGAATAAAAAATGTTTCTTACAGCTGTTCAGATTGACTTTGAGAGCAAAGATTAGCAAAAAGGTTTGGTAAATCAAAATTTCTTTTTGGGGATAGTTCTACCTGTAGTGTTTGAATTAAGTGATGGTGACTTTTATCTTACTGAGAAATGATAATTGTTTTTGTTTAGGACATTCACAAGGACCAACCATACTATGACATTCCCGATGCTCCATATAGAATAACTGTCCCTGACACACATGAAGCCAGAGAGGTAGGTGGTCCTTCTTGATTTATCAAACAACAAAATAATGCCTGATTTTTTTTTTTATGCCAAGGGGATAAATTAGTGAGCTACTGTGGATGGTCTGTTTTTTAAAGATACTTCCCTAGGTAAGGTTTTTCTAATACAGTATTACCCTTGATATTTATGTTTTTCTGAATCTTATTATTTTACTTCACTTGAAACTGACAGTTCTTTGCTTATCACGAGTACATTTAATTGTTACAGAAAATTTAACCGCATCAAGTTGCTGCAACCAGTCTTGCTCTTTGTGTTAGTTATTACACCATTAAAACGAGTGACTCTTATTACACATGCCGTACTTTAGTGACTGTATTGATGCTTTCTAATTCTAGAGTATAGTCAAGGATTTTGCTGCACGCTGTGGGATGATTCTGCAAGAAGCGATGAAATGGGCTCCCTCAGTTACAAAATCTCATCTACAGGTAATGAGTCTGCTTCTGTGAAAGAATTTGATTTTCATGGATCTTCAAAATGAGAATTAAATTATGTAGTGTTTTTTATTTTTCAGGCTGTCCATGCATCATTTTAAACTTTTCTGTTGCTCTAAGATTTCCTTTATAACACTGGCAGAGAATAATTAGAATTTTTTATTTTATGTGCCTTTTGATGTAGTCCAAACCTGTGTATCTTGAAAGTAAGTTTTGTAAACAGTTGATCACCCTGGATTTACTTCAGAAGTTAGAATTTCTTATAAAAGAATGCTCTACCTAGCAAAGTTTGTTTAATGCTGGAGCATTGGCTGAAAATACCAGCTGTACTGAAACGTACGATTAGGATGTAGAACTTCTTTCTTGTTTCCCTTTTGGGAGGATATTTTTACTGTCTTTTTTTTTTTTTTAATACAGAGAAACACTGCTAATATATGAGAACGCTGTAAATTATGGACTTTAATTTGAGCACTGGGGTAGTAAACTGTCACATGTGGCAGAGTTCAGTAGAAAGCTGTCGCAAGACCACAAGCAAATACTATAAAAGACTATTTATGGTGTACTAATAAAATAAATAAAACACCTTTTATGTAAACAAAAAGTCTCACTATAATAAAATGCAGCTCTCTTTTAGTCCTTGGTGAGTAGCTGAAGAAACTGTGTAGTCCAGGTTAGACCAGTATTCTGTCTAGAGGTGCCTAACTTAATTCTGGTACAGAATTTCTGCGGAGGCTCAAGATCTTGGACAATGCAACTCTACCCGAAGTTTGTATTTCCTTCCCTAAGAAAATGTCAAGCAATTCTACCCTTATGTAAAAGGATAACTAATTATATTCCCTTCTTCCATGGAGTCCAAAACATTTCCTTTTGTAAGGTTCTTTTTTTGAAAAGTGATTTTCTTAAAGAAGACCTCAGCCTTCAAGTATTGTATCTTGATCACTTTATCCGTTCACAAAATGGAACGATTCTCACTCTACATGTTTAGGAGGACATTTAGAGTTTCTTATTGCCAGGGGATCAATGCCTAAAAGAGAGTACAGACAGTCTATTTATTGTCAGGTATGTGTGTAATTAAGTTTTCTGGTATTTTGCAATGATGCAACACTTGCTTATGAGCTGCCTTGTTTTGAAAAACACAGTAGTTTTCCAACAAACACTTTTTTTGGTTGGTTTGTGGGTTTGTTTTTCTGACAGGAGTACCTAAACAAACATCAGAACTGGGTATCAGGTTTGTCCCAGCACACAGGACTGGCAATGGCTACAGAAAGCGTTTTGCACTTCGCAGGCTACAACAGGCAGAACACCACTCTGGGAGTGAGTATTGGGCACAATTCTTGTTTGTTTGGGCAGCTGTGTAGTGGTGTCATGGTTTGGACTGGCCACTAAAATTTTATAATGTGTAGCCACATAATACAGATTTTTCTGAATCACCTTTGTCATAGCACTTGAACATTACTCAGAAAGATGTGCTATTTCTTTCCATCTCAAATCAAGGTATCTTCCAATCACGTTGTTTTGTAAAATACTGAAAAGTAAGACGGTAACAAGCAAGAAAATGGAACTATATCTAAGAGTTTTCTATAGATGATTTTTAATGATTTGAAAGTAGTATCTTCATGTAAGACTGAAATGAGCTGCTTTCTAGTGTACTAACATAGGTGAGTGTCAGGTGACACCCATTCGCTCTGAGTTTTACATGAGTTCACTCAAAACATATATGCAGTTTTTCAGTCCGTTTTTTCTTATTTGTGGCTGTAATTTCTGATCTCCTGGAGAAACAGGATTCTCCAGTAGAATCTGTTGTATCATCAGCCAGCTTGTTTTCTAGCAGCAGCTCTGAAACTGCCTCTGCGCCCAGCTGTAGCAGGATTTCCTTTTGGTTCTCTGTTACGGTCGCCCTTCTAGGCAGCGCTAGTCACTAAACGTACATAGGATAAAGAACTCTCGGGACTCAGGAGTGTAGTCATACAGTTCTTTAAAGCGGCAAGGTGAAAAAACTTGATAGAATAAAGACTGTGCTGGAAGAAACTAGAAACTACAACTGGAAAGAAAATAAACAACTTTCTCATTTTCTTAATATGTTAACAGTATTTGTTTTGATTAGGGCCCTCCTGCATGTCAGCCAAGTGACAAAAGCTCTTTCAGAAAGCTTCCAGATTGCTAGCAGTTTGTTTTTCCTCCTGCTTTATTCCCGAGGATTGGACATTGCTAATGCAAAGATGATAGTACACAAATTTTATATTCAAGACATGTAATAATAGTTCTCAAAAGTTTATCCATTGCTGAGCCAAGCCCGCCTTCAGCAGTACTGAAGCACTGCAGGAGTGTTGAATTTGTGATGGTTTTGCTGCCCTTGTATTTTAGTATTAAATCTGCAATATAAAAAAAAAATTTTACAGTATAAAGATTCATTCCTTTTTTTTTTGTTCGTGTTTGAGGAGAAACCTCTGACTCACAAATTCCTGAGCGCTTCTGCAAAGGGAAACATGGATTACTAGTGCACTTTTTCAAGACAGGAACAAAATACTCTCTCCGCATTACTCTCAGTTCATCAAGCTCTGTTGCATGGAGAGGGCAGAACCAAGATCATGTCTACTCTTCTGTCTTCTTCCTTACTCGTTTGTGAAAAGGGAGGAGCAGTCCCAGAGATGCTACCCTTTTTACGTTTTTTTTTTTTTTTTGTCTTTCAAAAAGTATATACAAGTACATATATATTTTACACTGTATACATGGAATTGATGCACATGGGTTTTATTTCATTTTTATCAGTCTGAGTACTGTTATACCTAATAGTCATGATACTGTTCTCTTTATTAGCATGAGGAAAACTAAACTTAAAACATATGTGAGTGTATAAATAGAAAAAAAAAGACAAGGGGTTGGATATGAACAGTATAAACAGGTCTATGTGGTCTGGTCATAGGCAACCCAGCTGACTGAAAGACCAACTTGTGTGAAGAAGGACTACTCCAACTTCATGGCTTCTCTTAACTTGCGGAACCGCTACGCAGGAGAGGTAAGTCCAGGATTTCTTGTGAGTGTGGAGTGTCCATGAGCTCTGGCATGGCTTTTGGGGGAATGATGTCCCTTCCAATGCAAACTATTGTATGGTTCTGTGTTATTTTAAGCACAGACTCTAAAGTTAAATTCCTTCAAGACAAAGGGTGTAATTTTCCTAGGTTATTAAACAGATCATTTTACTGTTGGTCTTGCAGAAAGTTCTTGGATTGCAGATAAAGCTAAAGATCTAGCAAAGTAGTAACAAAAGATGTCTCTGTTTCTGAAGTCCCTTAATCAGCACATGACCAATATCAAGCCAGATTCCTAAAAATACTGTTCTTTGTTGAAAAACCCATTATATTTTACAGGTTTCTGGAATGATTCAGTTCTCAAATGCCACAGGACGAACATCTGACCTGAATAAACTGATGGTCAAAGAGCTGAATGATGCTCTTGAATCAGGCCATACTGAATTCTACACCCAGGCCATGTTTAAGTTGACTGCACTGCTGATAAGCAGCAAAGGTAATGAAAAACAAATGGAGTTCTGCTTTCTGGCTGTGAATGCCAAGAGTAATAAACTAAAAAAACTATCCGTATACTTGCCTAGTACGCATCAACTTGAAGCTAAACTGTGTTTTGAGTGTTTCCAATTAGGCTTATGTTGGGGAAAAGCCTTCTTTAACTAGAAGCTAGTTATTAGGAATTGATTATTACATACTGTGCACACCAATTTCATGCTGATGTGAAAAGCATTTATTTATTCTGTTGGAGAAATCTGAGTGACTGTTTGTTTTCAGACTGCGATCCCCAGCTCCTTCATCATCTGTGTTGGGGACCCCTACGAATGTTCAACGAACATGGCATGGAAACAGCAATTGCTTGCTGGGAGTGGCTGCTGGCTGCCAAGAATGGAATAGAAGTGCCGGTAGGAAGCTATTTAACAGCTCTTTCTCTGCCCCTGCAAGGGGGTAAGAGAGAAAATTTTGAGAGATTCACAGCTATTGTGAATCTGTGTCAAGTAAGGATGTTAAATGCATTGTTAATCACTTTAGCCTGCCAGGAAATCTCTGTTAATGTGTTGTTGGAAGTCTGAGCACTCTCACAAAGTGGACTGTGATCTTTCTGAGCAGCAGGAATGATACAGCAAAGGAAATCTGTTAGGATCTCTGCTGTACAATTTACTTTGCTGCTGAGATGCCTGAGTTGCTCATGAATCAGGTTCTAAGCTACCGCAATTTACAGAATGGTGTTTTAAAGCAAACAGAAGTCAATGTCCCTGCTCATCAGTCAGAGCCTCTGGTATCTGGCATTGCACCCTTGCATGAAAAGGCTTGCAAGTGTCCTGATCCTGTAACAGGCTAGACCAGCTGTATTTTGTGAGGTGGGGATGAATCAAATAGAAATAAAGCAACTCAGCATGGTATAGTGACAGCCTACACACAGCTGAGAAAGCTGCCTCTGGTAATTGCTCCAGTTCCCGAGCACTAAGTGTTTCACTTGCTGGAGACAATCATCAATCTAAATTTGCTTAGGTCAGTTTTCATGCGCATTTCAGTGTTTACCTTCTTTAAGTATCAGTTTCATTTTTTCTCTTAAGCTTCTGGGAAACTTCTTTGTATCTTGTTGAGGAGATCAGATAAGCACCCTTGGTTGCTGGCCTCCTTTCTACCAGAGGGTGCTGCTCTCTACAGCAAGTTCAGCAAAAGTGAATTACGTGCCATCTTTATGTTGTTCGCTTTATCATCTGTGTGTGCTCATGGGCCAAACTGCATCCTGCAGCACGTGAGAACCTGGCACACAGCTCTTCTCTGCTGTCCCAGTGTTGGAGGCGGCAGTAGAGGGGAAGGATGGATGGCACCAGCTGACCTAACAATTCAGTCAAACAGAGCTTTTGTCTGGTGTTGCCCTTAGTCTTGTTACTAGCTGAACTTCTCAGGGAGCCTTTCTGCCCTTTGTAATTTAGGATGTGAAAGAAACATTTTATTTCAGGTTGGATGTATAGCCTCTCCATTAACATTGCAGTGAAATTTAATCGATGTATTAGATTCTTGTGTGTGCTATTGAGAAAGATTGTGCTTCCCATATAAGAAGATGCTCTTGAAACAAGAAATGCTCTTATCTTCCTTCTTGCAGTTCATGCGGGAAATGGCAGGAGCCTGGCAAATGACAGTGGAGCAAAAAGTTGGCCTATTTTCTGCTGAGCAGAAAGAAGCAGATCCATTAGCAGCCTCAGAAGAGAGCCAGCCGAGGCCTTGTCCACCAGAGGTGACTCCACATTACATCTGGATAGAGGTGTGTATTTCTTCTGAACATCTCACGTATGGCAGTGTTGCGGTGACGCTGTGGTTAAGCTACTCTGCACTACTTGTCCTTACAATTCCGGAAGGGAGTGGAGTCATGATGGTAGTCCTTCTGCCTCAAAGCCAGGAGGCACGCTCTTTTTAGATGAGCATAATAATCGAGGGGGAGAAAGGTGTTTGAAACAGAAAAGACTGGGTGGTTTTGAGATGAAAAAAGATCAAAGGAAGCACGGCATGTCTTTCTCTCTCAGTTTTTGGTGCAGAGATTTGAAATAGCCAAATACTGCAGTTCTGACCAAATAGAGATCTTCTCCAGCCTGCTCCAGCGGTCTCTTTCGTTGAACATTGGAGGGGCAAAAGGCAGTTTGAATCGGCATGTGGCAGCAATTGGACCCCGATTTAAGTGAGTAGTGGGTTGGTTTTTTTCCTTGGTGGAAGAAATAAGATTATAGAGGGGTGCGAGAAAAGATCTAAAAACGAAATGTATAACTTGTCCTTGGCTTCAAGCAGTGAAAATTCCTTTGAAAGCCTGGAATCGTGTAGAGTCTAAGCTCTGTTTTCAAAGTAGAAATAGCTAACTCGAGCTTGAAAGTCATTTTTGGTGCTTCAGAAAACTTCATGGGATAATTTCATATAGCAAATTGCCCTCATCATGGATCCGGTCAGTGTATCAGTCAGGGATAATTTTGCTCCATCAATTGTTTTCACTTTTTGTGACTTGAAGGCTTGAACTTTCCGTGGTTCAGTAGTCACAGCTTTAGGAACAGACTGATGATAATGAAAAGAGTTTGCTGAGAGCTCTGAAACAGACACTTTTCAGTGAGTTGAACTGAGTTACATCTGTAGCTGCAGTTTGTATGGTGTTGCATCGGTCACCAGTTTGGGAATGCCAAAATTTTCATTCTCTATTTTGCTTATTAGGTTACTCACTCTGGGGTTGTCTTTGCTGCATGCTGATGTGGTTCCAAATGCAACTATTCGAAATGTTTTGAGAGAAAAGATTTATTCAACTGCCTTTGATTATTTCAGGTACGTTTTTATTTGCAACTACTCACTGGAAGTGTGGTGTGATTTCCTGAACCTTCTGTGATACTTCAGAGCAGGAGCTGTCTTTCTCTTCTAGTGATTTAATTTCTTCCTTTCCTTTTTCAGCCATTTTAACAGAAACTTTTCTTTTCCGTGTGCTTTTGTGTTGTTCATAAACCATCTCAAAGAGGCTTAGATATAAGTTCCAGTTTTTATGCAGGGTTTATAAAGTAGTGCCTTCAGGACTGTTTCTGTTCTTTTCTTTCTTTCCTTATTTTGGAGTTTATTCAGTGTTCAGTGCTCAAATGCTAAATGTATAAGATTTAAAGAATTGCTGTTAGAGAGTGCACGGCTGAAATACAGTTTCACTGTATTGAAAATACACCAACACAGAATCTGACAATTTAAGCCTTTGACGTGGGCACAACAGAAAATAATACCATTGATAGGAATGTCTGAATGTGAGGCGGTCAGTCAGTCGTAATGTTAAATTTTAGATGAATCCAAGATCCTGACAGACTGCTGCTGAATTTTCAGTTATGATAGGAAGTTTGTACTCTTCAGTTGGACAGAACAAAGCAATGAGGTTAAAATGTAGTGATGTGTAGTCTCATCCTTGTAGATTCTGGTCAGAATAAGAAATACGACTTGATTAGATTTGTGGGGGGTTTGTTTTTTTCTAATACGTTCAACTTCACAGTATTTGTGTGATTTCTTTAAGTTGTCCCTCAAAGTTCCCTACACAAGGGGAAAAGAGGCTTCGTGAGGATATCAGCATATTGATCAAGTTTTGGACGGCGATGTTCTCAGACAAGAAGTATCTGACAGCAAGCCAACTCGTGCCGCCTGGTGAGTTCCTTTATGTGCCGTTTCAAAAGCCTGTTGTTTGTCTGATTGTGTTCTACATCAGATCTGTGCTCTGTTGTTAGATAATCAAGATACGAGGAGCAACCTGGATATCAATGTTGGATCTCGACAGCAAGCTACACAAGGGTGGATAAATACTTACCCTTTGTCCAGTGGCATGTCAACCATATCTAAAAAATCAGGTATCTTTTTGATTGTAACCACCTCATTGCAGCCAACTTCACAGCATATTCTATATGCAGATATTGCTTAAAGTCAATATTTACCTTTAATATCCGTCTGTTGTTCTCCTGGCAGGGTATTTAATTACCAGTGCCAAACTTTAGAGAGAGGGCAGAAAAAGTCTCAATGGTAGCAAGCAGCAAAGTTTTGAAATTACCTGCTTTTTTTGATAGAAGCTCAGTTCTGTAGTGCAGAAGAAATAAGACTGGAGGTCAAGATGTATTGAAGTCCTGTGAGGAAACTGCTTTGTTTTTGCAAACATGCCCTAGTGCTTTTGGGGGGCAGCAGAGTGACATTAGATTGTGGGCTGCATTTTTGTACAGTTGTAAATTACGTGCTTGCTCTTTTTAGTAGGCTGTTGTGTTTTTAAGGTGAATTCAATACTGGCTGAATTGATATCCCTGTAGTCTCTTGTACTCCATGTGTTCAGAGAACAACTGACTAGCAGACTTTCTGAAGTCGCTCTGATCTAAATTTACAAGTATTCTTGTGTTTATTCAGTTCTTATGTGTTAATGTTGCCAGGTGTGGACAGTTTGAAAGCACCATTTAACATACTGAACAAAAGCCACTGAAAACCTTTTTTTATCCTTTCTCAAGGAATGTCTAAGAAGACTAACAGAGGTACACAGCTACACAAGTACTACATGAAGCGAAGAACATTACTGCTGTCATTGCTGGTGGGTCATCAGAAGAATGGGGAAACTGCATGAATTTCTAAGACCCTGTTGTTGTTGCAGGGTACATTAACTAAAGTTTCAAATTGGAAGTGTTTTTTCTTCTTCCAGAAAACGCCGATGGTTTTTTTTTTTTCTGTTTCCCTCAGGCTACTGAGATTGAACGCTTAATCACGTGGTACAATCCGCTGTCTTCCCCTGAGCTAGAGTTGGATCAGACTGGAGAAAGCAGCGTAGCAAACTGGAGGTCTAAGTATATCAGTCTTAGTGAGAAGCAATGGAAGGATAATGTAAACCTGGCTTGGAGCATTTCTCCTCATCTTGCTGTACAGCTGCCTAGCAGGTGAGATATTTCAACAGAAAGAACTGATGTAATTCCTGCTGCCTTAGAAGTTGAGTGAGTACTTACACTGTAAGTACTGATGGCATTTGCTCTTGTTTACAGCCCCCTTGCATACTTTCACAGCTGGTTGAGACCTTTGAAAGGAAAAGAACTAGATTACTTCATATACTCATTTGGCTCAGGCTCTCGTGGAGTCCAGCTTCCTTTCCTGCCACCCATTTTCACTAACGCTTAGATGGTGTTTTGTTCAGAAGAAATCACGTTTGGTTTTTAATAGCATTTAACCCATTAGCAGGCACAGCATTTAAACAGTGCTGAAAGTATCTTTGGGTGAAGTGTTATAGCTATACATTGGCTTGCTCTTTAATAAGGAGGATTAGCATAGTTGGCTCTGGAAGGGAAAGGAAATTCTTTCCCCCTTACAACAGTGATAGTTTTTGCCAAGCACACTGGTTTCTGTAGAATCCCAGACAGTATATTTCAGCCAAGAATCCAAAAGTGGGCTAAAATACTAGTGGTTTATACAAAAGCCTTGGATGAGGACCAGTTGTTCCTGAATCCCCTTTTGACAGCATATTGGTCCCTCAGTGTGCATTATTTCATAGCTGGACTATTTGTTTATTAAGCATATACTTTTCTGCCTTTTGCTGTCCTAATCTTCACATAAATAGAACAGGCTGTCAAAATTTTCTAATAATGTTACTGTATTCCTGGTTATACTTAGATTTAAGAACACTGAAGCGATTGGAACAGAAGTGACCCGTCTGGTTCGGTTGGACCCAGGAGCTGTTAGTGATGTTCCTGAAGCAATAAAGGTACTTGTGACTGTTTATACTGTTACAGGGCCTCAGTGTGCCCGTTTCATTCAGATATATTGGAAAATACAGTCCTTACTCAACACAGTGTATGTTCTAGTGGAACTCGATTATAGCATTACTGTCTGATATGTGTTACCCAGGCATTATTGAGTTCTATAAACTCCTAACGTGTCTGACCTGCTTTTTCAGTACCTGGTTACCTGGCATACAATTGATGCTGATGCACCTGAGCTCAGCCATGTTCTGTGCTGGGCACCAACAGATCCACCAACGGGCCTTTCCTATTTTTCAAGCATGTATCCACCTCATCCTCTAACAGCTCAGTATGGGGTTAAAGTCCTGCGATCTTTTCCTCCGGTAAGATGAGTTCCAAGAGAGCCTTCACACTCCAAGTTAAAGTTGTGGCCTTAGTCATTGTGGCCACAGGCTTCATTTTAATACCACGGAGAGACATATATGATAAATGAGCACTTCACATTGCAGAATGTGAATAGATTGGGATGAAAAGTTAAAGTAGATTGTTCCACATAATACTGGCTTATGTACTTGCAGGTTTTTTGTTGTAAATCACACTAAGCTGAATTCTTCAGACTGCTCTTCTCAAACTGTGCCTTTCAAATCTTCTCTCAGTGGAAAGGTGTTGTTTCTAAAGCAGCAGAAGGCTGGATTTTTAGCACTTGTCAGACTTGTATTAGGACTGTAAAATACATGAATATTAATGATATTTTTTAAGGGAGTAACTGGACAGAAAGATACTTTGATTTGAGGAGGTGGCTTATATATAGTTTAAAATAAAGAGGCAACAGTATTTTGTTCATCAGCTAATTGAAGGGAGCTTCACTTTGTGCATGTGACCTGTCTTCCTTTCTGACCACAAAAACAATAACGATAAAAACCCTGCCATCTTTTGTTTTTCAGGATGCCATTTTATTCTACATTCCACAGATTGTGCAGGCACTTCGGTATGACAAGGTGAGGATACGAAACAGCTGCATATGAACAAAACAGGTTTTTAAAGCAGCTTTTACACTTAAAACTGCAAATCAGACAAAACAAGCTTAAGCCAATGCTGCTTATTATTGTCATAGCTATATCTAATACACAGAAGAAAAATTGTCTCCAGAGGCTGGCTTGCTTTGGATACACCTCTTTTATGAACAGGTAAACTTGAGAAACCAGAGGTTACGTAGCTCATCTGTCAGGAAAGAGATTTTGTTATGTGAAACCCCAGCTGAGGACTCTGTCTGAATAAAGCTTTTGAAGATCTGCCTGAGACAAGCAGTAATGAAATTAAATCGCTATCTGTAATCATTTTGCTGTGGAGTTAAGTAGAGAAGACATCTAGGGGTGTCTTGTGCTCAATCATGTACATGAAATTGGATCTTGGCTTCATCTTGCAGAAGCCAGGAGTAAGTTCGGAGTTCATTAATGTGAGATCATTGTTATCTGCCCACAAGGTGTGTGACCTGTGGTCATTATTTTCAGGTGAAGACATCCCCAGCCAGTAGTGTAGGTGACTGTATTTAGTTATTATTTGAGAACTTTACATAGATAAGTATCCTCTGCAATGCAGAGCATGAACATCAGACATCATCTCTGTTAATATCGGTCAAACATACAAACCTCTACAGACTACAGAAGTAGCTGCAAGTAGGGGAAAGAGAATGCAACTTCTGGAATGAATAAGATTCCCTTGTACACTTAAACTTCCTTTGTAAGTTTGTTCTTACTTTCTAGAATTTCTGAGGAACTGTGCCAGCATGTGCAGTTCTTGCCACTAAAATGAGCAGTCCGTATGATGCTGTCTAGATTTCTGTTATTACAGGAACATTTAGTGATGCCAGGCAAGACCAGTGTCTCTATTCCACAGTGCCTTGTACACAAACTAGAAAATGCCCTAAACTCAAAGAGATTTGAGATGCAAATAGAACAGATAGAAAATGGCACAGAAGTGGGAAGAAGGTTGGTTAGAATAATGGAATAGGTCGGTAATACAGCTGAAAACAGTCTAGGTCAATTCACTACCTGTTAAAATACGCTGTCATTTTCAAAGGTCTTTTCAGCAACGTGAATGAGAGTGCGGAGGTCTTCTTTCCATCCGTTAAATATTTTTGAGTTTGTAGAATAGCTGTTAGAAGCAGTAATATCGAGTCTGCTAGAGTTGTAATGATCTTTGAACTTACTGGACTGGATATGGTTGCAGATGGGTTATGTTAGAGAATACATCCTGTGGGCAGCTGCCAAATCCCAGCTCTTGGCTCACCAATTCATCTGGAACATGAAAACTAATATCTACCTGGATGAAGAAGGACACCAAAAAGATCGTGAGTGCTTTAAAATATAATCTATCTTGACTCCTTTCCTTGTCTCGGTTCAGACTAAATCTCCTTCCTACTTCTCTCTTGGTGGGAGGAACCCTTTCAGGTAGGAACTTCTATTTTATTTATAGAGGTAGGGTCCATTCTGTAGAAGTGTTCTGCCTTACAGAATACATCAAAACAGATGTGGCAATGTTTGCATCAGTACCTTTTTCTGAATACTATCTGAAGGTTGCTGTTTCCATTGCCCGTATCACTTAGCTTTCTGAAACAAGCTTCTGACACAAATCCTTCCTTTTTCACATGCAGCTGACATTGGGGAACTTCTGGAGCAGCTAGTAGAGGAGATAACTGGCTCATTATCTGGCCCAGCCAAGGAGTTCTACCAACGGGAATTTGATTTCTTTAATAAAATCACCAACGTTTCAGCCATTATCAAGTAAGTTTTGTACTTCAGAAATTGTACTCTTTTGGGGATCACTGTTGTGTTAATTATCAGCATGCTGATTAAGAGGCTAAGTTCCTTTTAGGGGTATTAGGGTAGTGTTTTCAGGAAAAAAGGATTAATTACTTACATGATAAGAAATTGAATTTTTTTTTCTTAAATGTAACTTAAGAGTTGCAGTAGGATGCAAAGGCTCATTTTAGTTTGACTTTTAGACATAATTCATACCTGCACTGATGTCAGTGCTCAAACTATGAGCTAGCAGTCTGTCTGAAACAGCTATAACTTTTTACTCTGGAAGTAGATGATTATACACTTAAAATCAGATTAAAACCTAAAGTTCATCAAATACATTGTGATTGGTAATAGTGGAATGAGGTTCCATGGAAAAGTAATGGAATTGGTAAAGCAATCAGTCCTCTTGTCCTAGTTGAAATCCCATTGGTCTAGTTGTCACTTGTGTCATTAATTTGGCTTTTTGGATATGCTACCAGTGTTCTGAAAATAAGCAGAGCTTGGTTCAGGCAGGAAAAACAGCACTTCTCTGTTTAGGTCTACCAGTTTGACTTTCATTTTTTTGCATATTATGACTTGTTATCAACATTTTGTGTGGAGTTTAAAAATGATGAAACAAAACAAAAAACCACCACAAACCTAAAAAACCTCAAGCATAGATCAATGGTTTACCTTCTGCCAAAACTCCATGAAGTTGTCTTTTCCTCTTCACAAAGAGATTTCATTGTGCAGTGTAATACAAAGATGACCGTTCTTTTTGAATATGTAAGTCTTCTTCCTTCTTTCGTAAATTGTGGTTATGGAGAAAGATGTGGTGTCATAAACATTGGATTGTTGATCTCTTAAAACTGAAAGTCCCACTCATAGATAGTCACTGTTCGCCGTAAAGACTGCAGTAAAATACATAATTTAACTTTTATAAAGCTTGCCAGTGGATGGCAGCAGCTCAGCACACAAGCAGTAAGTCTGTAAGTGTGGTTTCATTGCATATTTTTAAAACATTCTCTGGTGTATGAAAGTATTTGAAAGTCATATAAAATGTATTTCCTGGACCGTACCTCCTTTAAAATGAAGCTTTGCAAACCACCAGTTATAAAGGCATCAGGCTAAAGGACACTTACATCACAGAAACAGTCAAGTTATTAGGTGCCTTCTATGTGTGTGTTTCATCCCACTGGATGAATTAAAAGGGGGCATTAAGGTCTGAGTATCTTGATACTTAGAATGAAATCAATCCACTGTTTGTTAGTATGAAGTCATAATTAAGCAACTGATAATAATTGTGCTTTGCAAGCATTGCATTTTGCACCCTAGCCTTAAAATCAATCTGTTTTTTGTGCATCACCAACGTAAAGACAACATAAAGGAGATGCTGTTTGCTTCGTAGGTGGCATAAATGAGTAAATGTATCATTTGTGATGATTTCATTATCTTAAGTGTTACGTTGCTGCTTCAGTAATCTGTACTCCTTAAAACTAGAGCATAAGTAATACCTTTCAGTTGCATGCTGCTGCTCCAGGTGAGCATGCAATTGTGCGACTGCCTTCAGTAGATGGTTAACGCAAGTGCCTGTGCAAATTGGGTAATTGTACGTACTAATCGTTAACCATGTTACCAATTATTCAGTTGACACCTGCATTCATGCTAAGTATGTGAACAAATTAGGTGTGTAATTGCATAGGCATTTTGCTGGCTTGTCCTTTTCTAGTTAGCAATGTTCTTATTCTAGTATAAGTTCCACAAGGGAAAATTATACTGGTATAACTATAGGGGTGCTTACAAAGGTATGATTATCCTCAAATTTCTGTATAAGGAAGAGACTTCATATATTCCATTCACATCTCTTATGCTGTTTGGGTTTGTCAACAGCCTGTATGTCAAATCAGTGTTAAATCCACAAAGCAAAGACTATAACCTTCATTAAGACAGAAAATGTTCTGGTTAGGTATTGAGCCTGTAACTTCTCTAGAATGGTGCAGTAAGAGATCTTTGTCATTACAGGAAGAAACATTTTTAGTGAAGGTTATATAAGTTTGAAATAAATTTGTGGCAAGTACATAGGGTAGTGTACAGTATGCAGATAAATAAAATATCATTCATCTTTCTAGGCCATTCCCAAAAGGAGATGAAAGAAAAAAAGCTTGTTTGAGTGCTCTATCTGAGGTGAAAGTGCAGCCTGGTAAGAAGTGATTTAATCATATAATATAGTGGGTTTTTTGCATTCAACATGAGTGCTGTATTTTCTGCAAGGAAATCTCGAAATCTCTGCAAGTCGCAACTCTGCGTTTTGATGCTGGTGGCTGTTCTTCTCTTACAGTTGGATTGTTTGTCTCTTGAAACAATATTTTTACCCACCCAATAATTTCTGTATGATGCATCAAAACTTTCCCAAGAGCAAGTTAGATAACACACATCATGGATAAAAGTAGAAATGCATGTCTGAAGAGGGAAAATAAATAAGCTCTTTTTCTTTGGACCACCTTCTTTATAAAAAAGATGAGGCACTTTTGAGAAGTTATGTTATCTCAAGAATGAAATGTGTCCAGTTCATTTCATTCTCCTTTTTCTCCCATCAGGCATTCCCTTGAAACGTCATTGTCTGAAGGTCCTTTCAAATCTTGAACATATGTTTTCCCAATCTGAATTTTCTGTTTGAAATGGTGTTTGGTGAAAGCTTTTCCTGATCTCTGTCTTAACAGGTCTCAATTCTCCTACCATGTGTTGGTTGCTACGGGTCCCCCCTAGTGCACTGGGCCATGCGGCCACATCTTATTAGGGACTCTCGTAAGAGAAGTCCTGTCTGTACATTTCTGTGGTACAGATTCTGCAGTATTAGTTCAAAATTGTATCGTATTAGTTTCTGGCAATCACTCACTAATGCAAAGGATACTGCATCCTTCGTAGCTCACAGACTGTAATCTCCAGTTTATCTCTAACATTTTATTTAATTCAAAACTATGTACTGAAGTTACAGACACTAACACAGTTATTCTCCAACTTGTGTTGTCACACTAGGCGGTGGATTTGTTCTTAGCTCTCTGCTCCGTTTTGCAGGCTGTTACTTGCCCAGCAATCCTGAAGCCATTGTTCTGGACATTGATTACAAATCAGGAACTCCTATGCAGAGGTACCATGCTCTTGTTATATTCTCCCATTAAGTTAATTAATGATATTCCGGTATTTTTCTAGAAATTCTTGTTTGGCTAACTTGCACTTACCATCATCTTTGTTTTTATTACAATTCAGTGCAGCAAAAGCACCCTATCTGGCCAAATTTAAAGTGAAACGATGTGGAGTCAGTGAGCTTGAAAAAGAAGGTTAGTAACTGCGTCTTAATCATTGACACTACTAATTAAGTGTCAGCAATTCCTTTAAAATTGCCTGCTTTTAGTGACCTGTACTACTGCAGTAAAATTATTTACATGTTGAAGTTTACTGGCAGTGGTTCAGCTCAGAAATGAAACTGGATCAAAGGAAGAGAGAATAAAATTCTAAAAACTTAAATCCATTTTTTTTGCAATTTTGTTTAAGTCCCAGCAAGCAAGCCACGTAGAATCTTGAAGAAATTTTAACAGTTACTTTAGACTAACACATAAATTGATTGCCCTTCCCTGTTTTTTAGACTGTAGCATAATTTTTTGGCATTTTTTTCTCATAATAAATTTTGTGGGATACTCTAGCTGACTAGCTTAATGCAATTCAGGCATAAATCAGGTGAATCATGGGTAAATCATGAACAATATTTTGATGCGTTCTAGTTCCAGTAGACAAAGGGAGCTAACTTACAGTATTCACCTTGCAAGGTAGAAATATCTGTGGTGCACCTGAAGTGAAATGTTGTTTTTGAGTGCAGAGAAAGTTGCTAAGTCCGTGTCTGGGTTTTGCTTTGTACTCTTCTTGCAGGTCTGCGTTGTCGTTCCGATTCCATAGATGAAAGTGCAGAAGAAGGGGTGGACAGTAAGAAAATCTGTTGGCAGGCAGCTATCTTTAAAGTGGGCGATGACTGCAGACAGGTACAAAGCTATCAGGCTTTGCAGTTATAGAAGACAGATTTGTAGGTGACAATACGTAAGAAGAACATAATTTTAGTATAGAAATATTTTTTCTTTGGAATTTTTAGAATCTCTGCTAGTTATGGACTGAGGGAGAGAACTGTGTTGTACCACTAGAGAAATTCTGGTCTGGAAACCTCAACTTCTCTCAAGACAGTTTATCATGACATAAAATTATTTTTCAGAGTTTATTTTTTGATTGAACTATCGGTAACATAGCAGTAGTTTCCAATGTGATGTCTTGTACATTGAAGTTTGATTGTTTTTGATTAAAAGGGAATGCTGGCTATTGTCCCTGGAGTTATTAGTAGCCGCCTTATCAAAGAGTGATGGAAAAGTTTGTTCTTCATAGGTCAGCAGTTAAATCTTCGATGTTGCTTGCTGCCCACTTAAACAGCATTTATTTTTTGCCTTTTTGATGTCCCCCAGAGCCACAGTGCACGCACAAGCACACATCTGCAGACCTGCTGGGGTAACTTAATGTTCATTTCAGAGTTCCTCAGAGTATTTTCGTAATCTAACTTATGATCCGTAACCCCTGTAATGCTTGTGCAATTTTTTCCTTGTATAACAGGACATGTTAGCTTTACAAATCATCGATCTCTTCAAGAACATATTTCAACTGGTAGGCCTGGATCTTTTTGTGTTTCCATACAGAGTGGTGGCCACAGCTCCTGGGGTAAGTGAACAATTAACTGTACTGCTGTAGAAAACAGTTCCTAGTTAAAAAAGACTTTCTCTTCCAGCGCACATAAAAATTCCATACTGCAAGGAAATACTACCCACATCACTTATGCCAAATATTTGGAGTACCAGTGACAAAAAGAGTCTTTGCTCTCCTGCTTCCTGCTTTTCTAAAGCTTTTGGCTCTGAAATTTTGCTGCCTGTGGTTATTCATGTTTGTTTGATTTTTTGGGACTACATTGTGCAAGTCAGTGGAAAGTCACAGAGCTCGTCTTACGTTGCATGGAAATCCTAAAAAAATGGATATACTTTTTTTATGAATAAACTAGAAATTCTGTATTCAGTGATCGATAGGCTTCCCCACGTTTCCCAGGGGACCTGTATAACTGCCAAAAGCCATGAACAAAATATATGTTGGGAGCGTGCTTTACAGACCTGTTTCTCTTCTTCCCCTTCAGTGCGGTGTTATTGAATGCATTCCTGACTGCACATCCCGTGACCAGCTGGGCAGGCAGACAGACTTTGGGATGTATGATTACTTTACAAGGCAATATGGAGATGAGTCTACCCTTGCATTCCAGAAGGTAAAATATCAGTTGGCAAGCACAGCAAAATCTCAACTGAGAGAAATTCTAGCTGTAAGAAATAATGACAAATAATTGGATAATGACTACCATAATGCTGTATCTGGTTTCTGATGCTTATAATCCATTTTTAGCTAAGAGTGAGTTAGCTGAAGAAGTTATTGCAGCTGTATATGTATGGAGAGTATCATTGAACATTGCTTCAAACTAATCATGAATGGAAAAAATGAAAAAAACTTTGTTCAGCTGTATCTGTGGGATAGAGAGTTATTAAATTCTCCACGTTCTTCTGATTTGTTTTAACTTCTTATTTGTACAGGCTCGCTATAATTTCATCCGCAGTATGGCTGCATATAGTCTTCTCCTGTTTCTGCTCCAGATTAAAGACAGGCATAATGGCAACATCATGCTGGACAAAAAGGGACACATCATTCATATTGGTCAGTCATACCCACATTCAAATTTCTGTAGTTACCTTTTCCTTCTGCTGTAAGGAATTGCTCATAGAAGACAGTAGGCCATTTCCCTTTTGAGATCAATCTATATACTGATTTCACAGTTTGTAAATATACACGGGACTTTTTCATGCCTGTTCAGTATTGTATGTATATTTACGTTGGCTGCTTCTGTGTAAATTTAGCTTTGCAAAGTCTTACCAGCTTCAGGAATCCATACACACCCATGTATGGATTATGCATATATACATACTTCCGCATGCATACATACATATATATACGTGTGTGTATGTATATGTATAAGTATGTCACTGTATCTTTGGGTTTCTTTCACCACTGTGTAAGTAGGAATTAAATTTGACAGGTAAATTTATATAATTGTGTGAAGCTGTAACTTTTGGTTTAGCTTCGCTTTTCTGGAACTGCACAGATGTTTCAGCAAGGAGTTTTTATTTGATGTCATCATTCTTAAGTCTAGTCTAATGTCATGGTGATGATTCTTTTGTTGGTGTTGTTACACTTCACCAAAGCTTTTTTCCAGTTGGAGTTGAAATGTTGGTAGAAAAACTAGATATTAATATGTGAAATCCACCTCTCCTTTCTTCTGTAAGCTTTGACAGCACACAGTTAACCAACAAAGTTTATGAGGCGCCTTATCTTTTGTGCACAGATTTTGGATTCATGTTTGAAAGTTCACCTGGTGGAAATCTGGGCTGGGAGCCTGACATTAAGCTGACTGATGAGATGGTGATGATAATGGGAGGAAAAATGGAGGCAACTCCGTTCAAATGGTTTATGGAGATGTGTGTCAGAGGCTATCTGGCAGTCAGGTAAGGTGTTCTTAACTGCTCAAAAGTGGAAGTGCTTGCATGCCTAAAACCAGATGAGAAGATAAATAATAATAAACATTTGTCTGTAGGGGGTCTGAGCCTGTCAGACTGTCCTGGTACATCTTGCAAACTTTGAAACAACTTAATAATCTGGCAGTTTTACAGCCTAACTTTGGGTTTTTTTCTGTTCTTATGTTATATTTGGCAAATTTTTTTATTCAATGTACAAATGTGATGTTACACCATTTCTTTATATTCAATTTATGAATGTGTTGTTACACACATTTCCTTTACACAATTTAGTATGCTGTTAAAGTTTTGCAGCGAGAAACTACAGGAGAATCAAAATCTTTCTTATTTTCCCAAATAGGCCAATCACATTAATCGCCATTTCAGATAATTAGGTAGGAAGTGTGAAAAAGTGCTACAATTTTCTGTTGTAAAATATGCAGGGGCTTTAGTAGCTCAGCTCTTCAGCGGTGATTGCCAGCCAGTCAGCATAAAGATCTGCAACTTCACCTTGCACCTCACCAAGCAAACAGGGTTTGCTTTAACATGCAGGAGCACTAATAAATATATATGAAGAGGATGTTGCATGTGGGTAGGAGGAGGACAGTACAGTGGAGTCTAGATAAAAGCTCATTCTATCACGAGTATAAAGTATTATTGATGTTATCTTACAGAATCAAAGTTTCTTCAGCTAGTAGCCCCAGAAGGGGCTGTCTTGGAGTCAAGATCAACTCGGTTCCTTGAGGGGGAGCAGTCTGGAGAAAGTTTTGTGTCAAGGCAAAAATGTCACCCAAGTAGTAGAGTAATAGCTTGGTAGGTAATAAATGTTCTAAGTGGGAGGAGAGGAAGGAGAAGGGAAGCTGGGCTGATGTAGCAAAGAATTACGTGGAATAATGAGGAATTAGAAGATAATCTGTTACTGTGGTATTGCTGTTTTCAGCCTTTTGTTACTGTTTTGATGCACTGATTCACCTTTCTGATGCCAAAGAAATGGTGTTTACTAAAGCATTTGCTTAGTATAATCCTCCTCGAGACTGTTCATCTTACAGCATTCTGAGCATCTCGTAGTCAGTGACAGATTGCATGCAATGGTGTAGCTCCACCAGCAAATGTAAGAGGATTATATACGTTGATTTAATTACAGAAAAAGGTGTGATCCGGCTCGTTGAACTCCTCAGCTTGCCTGCTTTACCTGCTGTGGTAAAGCTGCAGAAGTTTGAGTGGCGTAACCTTTTTGTCCTCTTTTTCTCTAGGCCTTACATGGATGCTGTGGTCTCGCTGGTTACATTAATGTTGGATACAGGGCTGCCCTGTTTCCGCGGGCAGACAATCAAGCTGTTGAAGTAAGTCAGCATGTGTATGAACTGGAAAATGTTCATATGTTCTTCACAGAATGTATACTGTCACAACTTGGGCAGTGAGTATAAGTGTCATGCTACTCAAATGTTAACTTTTGTTCATACAATATCTGAGCAAGTAGAAATTTCAGAGGCCTTTTTGTAGAATTAAGTTCAAGCTATTCAATGACTGTGCAAGTACGTGGATTACCTTTAAATTTGTAGGACTAGCAAAATAAGACTGTAAAGGAAAGATATGCTGTAATTGAGAGGTAATGTGTTGCAGAGTCTCTGAAATGTCCTCTGAAATGGCACTGGACTCTGAAGAACAGCATCTTAATTTGTTCTACAGATAATGCAGTACTGAATGGGACTATGTTGTAACACCCAACAGCTTCGGCAAATACAAATTCTAATGTGACACTTCAAACAGCCCTTCAGGCTTGTGCCTGCATAGTTATCTCCAGAATGAGCAGAGGTAGCTCAGCATTTCCTGCATATAACTTCCTACAACTTCCTAAAGATATGCACAGATTCATAAAGTATGATGGCTGGAGCTCAAGGGCACTACTAGGTACAAAGGTACTTCAAAAGCAGCAGCTGTCTAGGAAGAGGGATCTGCTGTTCCTAGAGTTACCGTTAGACTGATGAAAAGCTCACAGCCTCTGTCTCCATCGTAAGACTAAGGGCAAGTGCTTACTAAAACATTACACAATTTGTATGAGGTCGTCTCACAAGAAGTAGGGACTTGCAGCAAGTCAAATCAGCACCTGGCTAAGATTGTGCAGAGACACGTTTGTATCATGCTCAAAGGAAACCTCAATAATTTTACTCTTGCTTTTTGTGATTTTCTGCATACAGACACAGGTTCAGTCCCAACATGACTGAACGGGAGGCTGCAACTTTCATCATCAAGATCATCCAGAATTGTTTCCTCAGCAACAGGTTTGGCATCTGTTCATGTCTTCTCCCTATAGCTAAAGAAGGTCATCAAACTTTGAGCAGAGCTGAAAAGTAGAGTTTTATCAGTCAGCTACCAAACATTTTTGAGTTGTTGATGTTTAGATAATGCAAGATAGCAGCTTTGCTTCTGAACATGCTGCATCTCCTCTAGCCCTGCTAGAACTGAATTGGATTTTCTAGTGCCTGCTGGTGCATCTGCTTAGAATCTTAGATTAATATTGGAGGTTATGAGGGCAGTTACGCCGCTGTGTGAATGCTCACAGTCAGCTTAGTTCTGATAAGCTTGGGCTTCTCTACCTGTGGCATGGTTAGTCTGTGACCTGAATAAGCTCTGCCTGTGGATAATTGAGTTATCTGTAACAAGGCTTAGATTTGTTTGTTCAATCACTTATCAGAGATGCTGCTATTAATGTTGCTATTTCCCCTGCACTTTTATTTTCATTATTAGCATTCCCCTTAATTAAGATTACTTTTATTTCCACATAATCCTGTCTCCATGCGGCCCTGATGATCTTGCTTTGTTCATTATGTATTTCCTTCTCCTAAAACAAACTGCCAGTGCAATGTGAGGTGCTTCTGGCTTATCCAAACACAGGATCCAAGTGGCTGTTGCCACACTGAGAAGCATGGAAATACTTTTTTTTACCTAGTTTAAACAAGAGCAGGATGTTTTGTGCTGTTCAAAACAGTAACTGGGCCTTCACAATGCCTTCAAAGCGTGTAGGGCTAGTTTTGATTAGCAGCTTATTTCCTTCACCCGTGTTTTGTTTCTGTGGGATCTTGATGTTTGTTTCTGTGACAATGGGTGCAGTGTTTTTTTAAACTTTTTCTTACCTCTGGCTTTGCTTTTCTTCTCTAGGAGTAGGACATATGACATGATCCAGTACTACCAGAATGACATCCCATATTGAGAGACAGTAGAGATTCACTGCCGAAGCGAAACACGCAACCCCGTGCCCTCACTCCAAACTTACAATAAATAGGAGATGCTCAATCACACCTCGCTATCTTCCATGTTGTGTGTATGTGTGTGTACACGTGGGTTCATGTTTCCTGGGCACCGCAACAATCAGTCTGATGCATTCCTTTCTCTTTACCAGGTTGTATCTATTTCTGTTTTTCCCTGCCTTTCTGGAGTTGGCCTGCAATCACAATAAAAATTGTACTACAATTATGAATATGTGAAAGAGGTCAAGCTTGTGGAGTTTGATAATTTTTCATGCAATGCAAGGATGTTATAATACCTTTAAAAAGTGAAAAAATAAGAAAAAAAACAAGCAACAACCCTTTCCTGCACAATCCGGCAAAATGCCATGGAAGGGAAGGGTATGGATGTCTCTTTGGAAGCGGAAATGTTGACTTGTTCTAATTCTACTGTAGAAAAAGCCTGATAATCATCCACGGTGGTGATGTCTGTGTAGCTGTGTTCATACTTTGCACTGTATGTGGTCCCTGCTACGTGGTCAGTATTTCATAATATGTACATGAAGAATGTATTTTTTCCTTTTGTGTGTTTTAAAAAAAAGAGACTCTACTGAAGATATATTTAATCTATAAAATGCAATAAAAGACCTTAGACTTTGTGTCTGTTGCAGATCTTTTGCCATCCGCTGAGTTTTAGTTTATACACTGCATCATTCTGCACAGTTGTACACTCTTCCATTCCTCTTGTGACCTTCCTTTCTACTGGAGAAACCAGATTTCTCCTTCAGCTTCTCATCCATCTTCAGTGACTTTTTTTATTCATAAATGAAATGTTTTGCACAAGACCCATGTACTGAGGAGCTGAAATGTAGGACCGAGGTAAAGCTCCTCGTGTGCTGCTTACAACGCAGCCCTACCCTGGCCTGGGACATGAGTCCTCAGGACACGTCTGTCCCTTTTCACGCGCTTGGTGTTCTTTAATGGCCTCTTGAAATGTCGACAGTCCCCTCTCCAGGGGGTTGTTTTCCCCAGACGTCCAGTCCACGCTTGCTCTGGGCCCAGTGCCTGGGCCGAGCGGCGGGCAGTGTCCCGGGGAAAGGGGCCCTGCGGTGCCTCCTCCCGGGCCCGGGGCGGGGTGGGGGCGGCGGGGCAGTGCCGGCGGGGCCCTCGGCCGCTGCGGTGGGTGGCGACAGGCAGCAGCAGAGGTGGTGTGGCGCTGAGGCGGGTGGGGTGCCTGAGGGGCTCGAGCCTGGGTGGCCAACCCTGAGGAGAAGCGACACCTCAAGGGGGCTCCACCCTGAGGAGAAGGCACGCCCTGAGGGGCTCCACACTGAGGGGGCCCAGCCCTGAGAAGCCATGCCTCCAGGGGGCTCAGCCCAGGGAAGAGCCCAGTCCTGAGGAGAAGCTGTGCCCTGAGGGGGCCAAACCCTGAGGAGAAGCTGTGCCCTGAGGGGCTCCGCCCTGAGGAGAAGCCATGCCTCCAGGGGGCTCAACCCAGAGAAGGGCCCAG
>VZSZ01010727.1:143540-178666 GCA_013398815.1 Ibidorhyncha struthersii | reverse complement strand
CCCTGAGGGGGGCGCAGCACTGAGGAGAAGCCATGCCCTAAGGGGCTCTGCCCTGAGGGGACCCAGCCGTGAGGAGAAGCAGCACCTCAAGGTGGCTCAACCCAGAGAAAGGCCAAGCCTTGAAGCACAGCTGTGCCGGGAGGGGGGCTCCGCCTTGCGGAGAAGCCACACCCTGAGGGGCTCCACACTGAGGGGGCTCAGGCCTGAGAAGCTACTGCTTCCAGGGGGCTCAACCCAGAGAAGGGCCCAGCCCTGAGGAGAAGCCATGTCCTGAGAAGCCATGGCTCCAGGGGGTTCAACCCAGAGAAGGGCCCAGTCCTGAGGAAAAGCTGTGCCCTGAGGGGGGCCCAGCACTGAGAAGTCATGCCCTAAGGAGCTGCGCCCTGAGCTGCGGCTGCACTAACGCGGGGTCCCAGCTCTAAGGAGGACGCAACGCTGAGCGGCGGCGGTGTCGTGAAGGAGACCCAGCCCTGCGGCGAGGCGGTGCCTGACGTGGGTTCAGCCCTGAGGCGGGGCCGCGCCGTGAGGGACCCGGCCCTGAGAGGGTGGGAGTGCCCAGAGCCGAGGAGCTGGTTGTTGTTCGGAGGAGGGTTCCAGCCTTTAAGAGGCAGCCGCGGCCCTGAGGAGAAGGGTCCTGGGCTGTCGTTTCCCAGCCCGGGCTCCTGGGATAACCCGGGCGCTGGGCCCTGGCGGCAGGCCGAGCCTTGCGGGGCCGCGCTGTGTGTGAGGGGACAGTCGGCCGCCTGCCCTGCGGGGCCGGTGCTATGGCTGCGCCCGCGTCTTCCCCTTGGTAGTGTGCCCTTTTAAGCACCTTTGAGTCAGCACTTAAATCTCCCTCGGTGGGTTTTTGCTTTGCTGAGGGACCTCCCAGCGTGTCCCCTTGGCCCAGGGCGAGCTGCTTAGGGGGGACAGCCGGCCCAAAGCTGGGCTGGCGAAGGAGGTTCCTGCTAGAGAAGGCAGGTCAGGGGCGGGAGAGGGGCCAGTGAGGGCAGCATGTTTTGTCTCTGCCTGTGACTTAGAGGGCCAGGCCCTCCCTCAGTACAGAGGGGCTGCAGCCTGCCTGTTTCATTCAAAAATTGCTTGGGCTCTTTGCCACGGGTGTTAAAAGGGGTCTTGTGCCAACGTCTGTTGCCTGTGTGGTGAGTGGATCACAGCAAGGTGGGCTCTGAGCCCCTTTTTCTCATCAGCAAAACGGGGAGGTGCCACTGGCTTTCTAAAACATTTGGATGTTCAGTGGGGAGAAGTAGTGCGCAAGAACTGCTTTAATTATTGATCTAATTTAGCTCATAAAAGCAACTGGGACATGGAGTAATTTTTGTGCTCTGTGGCTAGTTGTACTTATTCAAGCTCCATAGGAAAAGGAGCTGATTGACACTACAGGTGTGATATACTTCCTTACACCTTTCCTGTAAGGAAGCAGGTGGAGTGATGAGATGTGAAGGCAGCTTCTCTCCTCAGAGGAGGTGGTGAGGAGTCCTAGTATTTTGCCAATGCTTATTTTCGGGTATTTTCCTTTTCTGCACCTCAAAATAAATGCACTGTGTAAAATGAAAACACAAATGAGTGTCTCAAGCAGCCTTATGATGAGAAGAACGATTAAGGGCTAGCATAAATGGAGATGACATGAGAAATTGCTCTCTTGAATAAATACAGGATAAATGAATGCTGTTAGGTATAAACTTCCTAACAAAAGCTTGTAGTAGTATTGTTAGAAATACGTGGGGCTAGAAGTAACTATCAGTTGGTGAATAACAATATTATTCCTAATAGATGGAGCTCTGCTAATGCTGGACTTCAGAAAGTCACTTCCAGTTGCAAATCTCAACCCACATAGCAATTTCTGTGTGTTCTAGCATAGGATGTGTAGAATTTGCTGGAGTGCAATTAAAGCTATCCAGGGTTTTATATCAGGAGGTGAATGAGTTTGAGTGTTCTTCACAGTGCTCGCTTATTTCATGTACTTCAGTTGGGCTGTCCGGAGAGCTGACATGGTCTTAGTTTCTTCTGTCAAGTTTGTCCAGAGAAATGAAAGCAGCTGGAGCCAATTGCATGTAGAGGTCAGCTGGAGTTAACACAAGAACAAGCTGTTTTGCAGTATGCTCTTAAAAACTATACATTGATTGCATTTGAGATATCTTGGTCGTATCATTTCTTCTTCTCTGAAGCTTGTGGAAACATTGTGAAGGTGTTAAAACTCCACGTTAGTAGGAATGATGAGCTCTTGTGACTTCTTTTCTTGCTGTGGTTTCTGGTGATGGTGTGTGCCAAAGCTCACCTGCTGACATCTGCAGATTTCATTTTTGCAAGTTGACTGTGCCTCCTTTCCCTCCCCTCAGGGTTCCTGTCTGCAGCACAGAGATGGGAGAAAACTCTCCTATAAATCAGCATCCATTGAGATAAGAGGGGATTAGGCAGTTTACATTTAATCATGCAACGCAGTACCCTAAAGATGATTCTTCCTAAATGGGATGTGTTCTGTATCTTCCTCCAGGAAGACTGAGGAGCAGAGAATATGAAGATGCTGCAGAATATCGCAAGCATGTCAGAGATACTGAATGGATGCAATTGGAGACAGCATAGGCTTATTTCACCTTCATCCACCCACCAGCGAAAGATACATCCTTTACACAAGGAGGCTGGCAGGACTTTCAGAAATTGCTCAGGTAATTAAGAACCAATGTAATTAAGACCTACATGAAGGTATTCTGAAGGTTTTTGTCCCTAAAGCTTATGCCAGAATATGTCCTGATGCTTCTGCAGCCCTGGGAGAAAAGAGGCATCAAAAAGATGGTGAAAAAACGCTCTTTAAAATGAAAGTTTTATCTAAGAAAAGATGCTCTTATGGTTTCCCCAGGTCATGGTGAGACACAGACTTCCCTGGCTGTCCCCACTGCAGTTCTTTCTGTGTTGGCCATGCATATAAAAAGCCTGTAAGAAAGGAGCAAAATTTATAGTGATTCATTTGCATCTGATGGACCCAGAGTTCAGTGCTACTGGTAATTTGATCAGCACTATTCAAATGCTAATCTCATTATGTGTGTTAGAGACTGAAGCGCAGCAATCCACCTCCATTAGTGCAATGTGCCTGTGTGATGTTCTGGCTGGTGCGCAGGGTCGTGGTACCCCCTGCGGACACCCAGCACATGCTGCATAGCATCAGGGTTGATACTGGCAGAGAATGGGAACTGGGTGGAGGAGCCAATGAAATGAGCAAACGTGGGAAGAGGAGCTAGAGTCCTCTTTGGAAAATGCTGGGGAGGGGGGAAGGGACTGTGGCCAACAGAACAGTTTCCGTTAGAAATTCTTTTCCTTTTCACTGTAAATATGCCTATCCTTTCCCCTTGCTTCAACATGAATGTGGTCCAAAAAAAAAAGGCAGTAAACAAAGGATTTGTCCCAAATGTAGATACAGCTTAAATGCATGATTAGTAATTGTTTGACCTCATGAAAAGTATTGTGCCTGTGCTGTTTGGTGTTAAGACATGGCATGGGCAGCACATGGCATGCTCAAAGACAGCGTGCACAGGGGTTATTTCTAGGTAAAGGCTTTCTGACAGAACCTTGTTACAGAAAGCACATTGAAGTAATGCTTGGAGGTGCTGCTGTCCTATGTAGGCCTGGTGTGAAGGAGGCCTACCCCAGGCTGTTACCTACAGTATGCCAGTGGTGGGTTGGTTTGTTTGAGTTTTTTTGTGCCTCATCTGCTTTTGTAAGGTTTCTGCGTTTGGGAGGTCACAAGAGCTATAATCCTGAAGAAGTGAGATTTGTAAGGTGACATAGTGTATTTATTAGATAAGCTACTTAGCAGGCAAAAGCAGATGAGCTCTGATAACAGGCAGTCCTGGCATCAACTGGCTTATTAAATAGCACAACCTCCCCAAAAGGACTGTTTTTCTGATGGGCCATTGCAACTGCAGCAGCTCTGTTACTAGCTTTGTA
Source organism: Ibidorhyncha struthersii (assembly GCA_013398815.1). Lineage (NCBI taxonomy): Eukaryota > Metazoa > Chordata > Aves > Charadriiformes > Charadriidae > Ibidorhyncha > Ibidorhyncha struthersii. The sequence continues at coordinate 174,727 of VZSZ01010727.1, read as the reverse complement.
GTTCTAGACGACTCCTTTGTTCCAGAAACAAACACAATATCAGTTGCCTAACAGAGGTAATAGAGTTTCTGTGAGTCTTGTTATTCTAACACTTCCTTCTCTAGGATCAGTGCTGCCATGGTTAGCCTCAGTACTTACTGTAGCAGCAACAAACTGCGAACGTGTTTGTATTAAGGTTTGTGAACGTCATGCGTGGCTCTGCTGCCTGCCTGCCTGGGAGAGCAGAACAGGGAGGATGACAGATAAGCAATTGCAGTAATCACGCAGGCGGACAACAATGGCTCGCAATTTGCTGAAGGGAGAAGTTACCTACCTGACTGCATTCGGGTATCTCTTCCCAAGGGAAGCATGGCAGCCAAAAGGGGAAGGGAATTGGGAGTGATTGTAGGGAGTGTGGGTGTGAGTGCCCACAAAAAGACTGTGTTACATACCCTGACACCCCTCCACACACCTTTGGGAATTAAACCCCCCTCATTGGTGACAGATACAGAGCTAGGAATGTGTCTTGGTCTGTTCTTAAGCAAGTTTTCTCAGCTTTGCAGTGACAAGCCTGGCAAAACAAATTGTGCATTGCTGTGGGAAGGAAAAAAGATGTCTGAATTGTTGCAAATCTAGCAGATGGTCCCAGCTGTATCTATTGATTAGGAGTGAACATGTGGGGTTGGTAACTTTGATCCTGATGTAAGCAGGGGGGAGTTGTGGAATTCCATCCTTGTAGAGGTACAGGAGTGATACCTCACAGAGAGGAATAGGCCTCTGGATGACAAAAAGATAAGAGGTAAAATCATATATTGCTATCAGGTAGTTCTCTTCCCCAGTACAAGACTTCGTGAGTTGTATTTTCACTGCCACATCTAAGCTTTTTTTAAGATGCTTGCTGTGAGCATATAGATGAAGACTGTATGTGTGCATCTTCACATGCACACATGCAAACCATTTCCTTGCTGAGAACTTCACATCACTCTGTGGAACACAGACCTCACAGCCTTGCAGAACCCAACCTCATTGCACAGAGAATCCTGTACATATTGCAAAGCTGTTTCTTGTGCAGGACAGTGCTGTGCCTGTGTGGTAGCTAATTGTACGTGAGTGAGTGATCTAATAAAGCTACTTATAGGTGTTGTGCTTAAAAGAACTTTATTAACCTATCTAAGTAAGAAATTGCAGGAATACGTTATGTTCTGACATTGAGAGTCAGAAACTTGAATCTTAGTGTTAGGCCTGGCTGCCTGTACCAGCTTGAACAGAAAGAGTATCGGTAATGGTAGGGTAAAGATTCTTGGAGCTGTGAGGATGACTGACTAAACAGTTTTGCCAAATACTAGAGGTTGTAGGTTAGTAGAACCTGCTAGAATATCTGATCGCTTACCACCTAGATAGAAACTGTTTCTGTGCAGTTTTCAGAGGCCCCCTGACCCCTAAAGGGATTCCTGACTCTAGATCTTGGGCTGGGGCAGGATGAAAGCCAGCTCTCCTATTTCCTTTGGAGACAGGAGTTACTCTTCATTCAGATGACGTGAGCTGGGTGGAAGTGAAGAGTAAAGCTGCCTCCTATGGCTGCAAAGGAGGATCCCAGCAGTGCCAGTGCAAGGGGCGTCTGCTGCCTTTTCTGCCCTGGATGCAGATGAGAACTGAGCAAGAGCTTTATGAGGTGAGGGAGGTGAGCTGAGGTACAGTTGTCCCCAGAAACAGACCTGAAAATCAATTGACTGTGCAGCCCTGGTAGGTGGCAGTGCTTTCCAAACCGGCTGCCTTTAGAGCTCTGGCAGTTAGGGCCAGACCCTGAGCTCAGGTCTCAGCATTAGCACGGGGCCTCTGAGGTGCATGTGAGAGTGCATGGTGCTGGCTGCTGTCTGTCCTTAGCCGATCCCGCTAATTTTCTCAGCCTTATTAGCTGCAGCCTCGCAGCGCTGTGGGCTGGGCGGCAGAGGGCACTCCGAAACAAGCGATGGTGCCTGGGACACATGGACCGAGCAATTCAGGAGAAACAAATCTGCCTTTCCTGTAAGGCGAGCAAGTCTGGCAGGGAAAACCGTGCTGTGACCTTTAGTTGTGACAGATCTGTCACGGCAGGCACCGAGTGGTAGAGCTAGTGAGTACCTGAATATCAGATATGAAATTGCTCAAGAGCCTGGCAGTTTGTATTCTGGCGTATTTTGCTGGGGAGGTTTTTGACCTTCCAAGGGACGTAAAAGAAATTTGCTGACTCTGCATTGTTGTCTCAGGTGAAGTCTTTAAATATATGGGTCTCCTCTGTTATAGCAAGCGTGCAGAAATCCATAGTGCTTCTACCAAAAAAAAAAAAAGGCATAGGTTTGTCATGGACAGTGCAGTAGTTGGATGAGTTGGATGAACAGCAGCTGTATTCAGCTCCAGAGGTGGCTACATTTCTGTGGCCATGTACATGTGCATGTACACTTTTGGAAAGCTGCTTTGGGGTAGAAAGTACTCTATATGCAGGCTCTGATGTGAATTGTCTGTTATTTTAAGGTTCATGAGTAATTACTAAAAAATAACAACCTCCCCACATAACAGTAGTTTAACATTCTCTCTTACCTTTGAGCAATTTGCCTTGGGCTTCGTCTTCGCAGTAGACATAGTGGGTAGATGGCACTGTGAAGTTTTTAAGCCACACAGAATAAGCAGAACACAGGTGGTAGGACAGGGGAAGAAAAGAGGTCCAAGAGAAAAAAAAACCACTTCGAATTGGTGCAGCTATAAAGAGCTCATTGATTATGAATAATTCCTGTGGTCTTTTTGAGTCCAGGCAAGTAGCAGTTAATAGTCTTCCTCATGCTGTCTGTGATAAAGGTGGGATCAGGTGTTTGGAATCCTCTGCTATGAAGATAGCCCTGCACTGTGCTGTTAACAGGCTTAAAAAGCACTGTCTAGGGATGGATCCCAACAGAAACCTGGGCTCCGAAAAGTGCTTTCTCCCTCTTACTCCATATGTAAACTGGGATTTAAATTTCAATGTTTTCAGCATCAAGTCTGGCCTTTAGACACAACCCCAGACAATAAAGAAAGGAGCAAGTCCAGCTACAGCTGTGGTTGTGTCACAGATCAGAGCTCAAACAGAGGGGCAAACAAATATACAGTAATTTCAAGCTCATTAGCTTGCAGACAGGATGACTGGATCAGAGGGAGGGATTAAGCTCAAGGTAAGAAGACAAACCTGCCAAGGGAACACCTGAGCTGGATCCATGATGAAATCTCAGAAGGACCTCAGGAACCTGAAAACCCAGTTCGTTTCCAGGACAATGCTGAAATTAGTTTTTTCCCCTGCCTCTCTGCTGACACTGTGATCCTTCTTCCAATTTGAAGAGAGTTTTATTTCCTTTGACATGTAGCTCTTATCAGCTTGTGGGACAAGTGACTCAGTGCAGTGCCTGAAGCTATGGGAACAGGGCTGATGGTAACTGAGTTCCTACCCATCAGCTGAGCCTGGAAAACCAATCATGTTAGTGTTCCTGCTCTGTCTCAGCTGAAAGGTAAAACTCCTAAGCTTTAAATCTCACTGAAGGTTCCTTAAAACCAGAGCAGGCTTAACGGTAGGTACATCAGTTCCCAGCTTCACTGGGGAGCAGGAATTCATGTTGCCGTAACCCTGTTGCATGAGATATATGGTGGGCAAAACCCCTTTAGAAATGCTTGATGTGAGACATAAGTAGCTTGATTTCTTGTAAAAGGTGTGCTCTGAATTTGGGAGCTGCTTTGGCTGCCTAATGCGTAGGGAACTTGGACACAATAGGATGTAAATTGGGAATCCAAAAATCAGCTGCCATTTCTTGAGAACTGAGCTCATGTGTGTGCTTATGCAAGGGAGCTTTCAAAGTACAAATTGAAATTGGAGGCCTTTTTCTTCTAATATCTATTACTGGGATTTTTGAACATTATTGGTAAAAGTGACATTTCAGCAGATGTAGCTTTTACGCTGAGAATGACTCTTGAATCTAAAACTTGTTTATGACTGAGCCTGCTGCTGTTTGCTATCCCTCAAAGTTACTGTGGTCTGCCCTTTTCCCAGGAGATTGTATCTACTAATTGTGTAGAAGTAATAGGAAAAGCAAAGCTTGCCCTTCACTTCATTAGAGAGCCTTTGCAAAAAACTCTCCTCGAGGTGCGAATGGCTTTTGCTGAAATGGGTGGGCTGTTCTGCCTCTCAAAATGTTGAGGCACTTCAGGAGAAAGTTATTCACTACACTCCGTGGGGATGTTTGAGAAGTGGAGGTGGGTACTGTGTGTATGCCCATACAAGCTGTCACCACTAGATGACACCATGACTCTGGCAACAAGGTCCAGATGATCCCTAAAACCAGGGGCGTTTTGCCGGTGTTGGAGGGTTTGTTACCAACCCAGAACACGGGCTAGATTTGCAAACCTTTCAGTGAACCGGGGTCAAGTTTCCCCCAAATGCAGGCTGAGGTTTGAGCGGAATGGGCTCAGTTCCAGGTGACAGGGTGGGATTTATGATTTGGGGTGGAAACCATCTGAACGTTTGACTTGCAACCAGGCTGATCTTGGCTGTGGTTACGCGTGGAGGGCCTGTGTGTATCTGAAACAAAATCTCAGACCGGGGTTCAGGGAATATGAGCCCGCCTGAGCCAAAACCAGAAGGGGTTTGCACGACCCTGCTGTGAACTGCTCTAAGAAGATTTCATGTGACTTCATTGCGCACCCGAGGTGGGTCCAGGCATGAACCCAAAAGCAGTATCCAGATGTGGTCAGCGGTAGCCCCGCTTCCCTTTTAACCCGTTGTCACTGTGGGTGGTAGGTAACTAAACACTTGGCAGAGAGTCAGCAAGTACACCTTGCTGGGCTGCCGCCACACCTAGCTTAACAGCTCACCACAGCATAATGGTGGCTCAGCTGCCACAGGGCAGCCTTGTTGCCAGGAGCACTTGGCTTTCTGATCAACCGACTGACTGGTTACCCACCAGCAGAAGGTATCTGTTTGTCCTGAAGTGTCTTTCTGGGCGCTCGCTCTTTAAATTGCACAGGGTCTCACAGGTACAACTCTGCAACTGTTCATCGAGTACTTGCTACTTCTTTCTCTTTTTTGGCAGAGGAAATGCTTAGTTATTCCCTAGCCTGAAAAAGCTGCTTTCTCCTGTAACTGCTGTGTATGTACACCTATCGTTCCATTGCTTTTTTTTGTCCCTTTCGATGAGAGTCAGAGGGTGTTCACATGAAGCATATTAATAAACCAACCTGCAGGTCTACTCTTACAAAGGGTATTCCTGCATCCCAGAGTTTGGCAACTATCATGTAATTATGTGTCTCCAAGGATAGATTCAGGGAATTGGTAATCTAAGAGGTGTTTGTACAATGCTCTGTTGCCTCCTCTGAAATTCATGTCTTTCCACTACCACCTCAGCAACAATCCTCACATGCATAGTGGTTAAATATCTTGTAGCAAGGAGTCAGCACAGGGCATTCACCTGATGAGCACATTGTGTGTAAGCTACCCCCAAATGCCTGATGTCCTTGTGTCCCACACTAGTTATGACCTAGAGGGATCCCAGCAGTCTGAGAGACAGGACTTTTTGGTAACACTGTGACTCTCAATAGTGCTTGGAGATTTGGATTTTATTTTGGCAAACTTTGTAGTGCATGGGAGTTTCCTGAGTTACTAACTTCATGCACTAATATTTTCATAAGATGCTCAGATGGCTAGCTAAAACTAGCTGTATTAATATGGCTATCTTACGCTAATTTGTTGTTATGTGAGCAGAAAACTATTCAAAATAACATTCATAAAAGCTTCATTACTGTTGTAAGGCTAAGCATCACAGAAAAGCCCACTACAAATGTTTTCGTTTATTGTTTGTCTCTGTAGACAGAGAGTGGAGTGCTTACCTTGAATCATCCCAAAGCTTTGTATCCCAAAGGTTGGAATACATTTTTTGTGGAAGTCAGCTTTTATGTAAGGCAGGAATTTATATTTCTGGTGCTTGACGATACTATGTCTTTTGCTATGTTTACTGAAGCAGTCAGAGAATTCTAAAGGATTAGTTTTACAAAAACTGTTCATAGCCCATCGTAGAACAGCAGTATCACTATTCCTATTTTTAATTAACATCTAAATTAATTTACCAGCATACAACATTTGAGTCTGTAGCTCTGCAGAAAACTCTGAGGGCCTTTTTGAAATACAGGTACACTTGTCACCTTGCAAGGCTGCAACACCAGTTGATTTTAATGAGACATTGCATATTTTTATTCACAGTTTAGATACTTCATTCTTATGACCCTGCACATGATCAGGCATTGTTTGGTGGGAGGGGCAGGACTCTAGGCAGGAGAAATAAGAGGCAAACTCTTTCATTTTTAAGCTATGATAGTTCAGCCCAACATGCTCTGCAACAAGTGTTGCGTAAAACTGATATCAGGACAGATCACGGGATCTGTGATAGTAGATATGAGTAGGTAATGGAAGTAAAACAAATGGGTACTCATCACATAGAATGCCAATTGTAGTATGGATGTGTTGTCTGAATCAGGTTGTTCCTGTCCAAATCTGGCACTCCAGTAGTAGTATTCAGGTGTGTTCACTGAATTATCACAAGGGGAAGAAAGTAGGAGCTTAGTGTCATGTGATACTTCTCCTGGCAGAATGTCAGGTAACTTTCATCCCTGATAAGCTTTCCAAAATTCATTGCAATTTTTGTGTGTGTGTTGAAAGCCTTTATTGCTTAAAGAAAATTACTACTTTCTGAGCAGTATGTTGTATGGCAGAGATTTCTTGCTGTGTCCAAAGACATAAGATCAAGCTGTATCCAGCATTCAGCATTATGTTGTCTAAACTTTGCTACTCTTAATGTTTTCATGAAGTCCCATGTAAGCTGTTGTTCCAAAGGGCCAGTATACTACAGGCACAACTTCTTGCCTTTACCTGCAAAGTACCTCTGGAGCAGATGTGTGAGGGAGCTGAGTGGAGCTGCCACAAGCACCCTCCAGGGCTCTGTGCAGCTCTGACCGCTCCAGGATTAATGGGCCATGGTCTCTGTGAATGTTGAGACCATTCTGTATGTGTTTCTTCAAGCCCTTAACCTTTCTTCCTCCACTGCAATGTACAAAGTATGAACAGGGAAAAGCGTTATTCCTGTATCTCCTAGACCCCCTGCTCCTGATCTGCCAGGCTTGCGGTACTCAAGGGAGCTTTCCCCAGGGGTGGAGGATTGACAGCCTTCAGCACAGACACTGGAGTGGAAACTCCAAACCTCTGTGCTGGGAGCACTGTACACCTTGAACTATGAAGAACCTTATGGCTTGCAGGAAACAGCAATGTTACTGAAACATCACCAGGATTGTAAACGTGGATTTCTGATTTATTCTGTGACTGACTTTTACTTAGGGCCTGGACATCTTCTGAAAAGCCAGCTCTTCTGCAGAATGTCTGGGAGGCTGAATGGGACTGTTTAACAGGATGAAATGTCACTCCAGCAAGCTTCTTTGGTGCAGATTCCTATAATGCTTGTAGCTTTCTGCTTGGCTGGGGGTAGGGAATCTCTTGCCTGAGAACAGATACTCTACAAGTTAGTGCTTGCTGTCTGCTCACTTTCTGCATGCTGATATGATAGAGAAGCAATCCAGGCAGCTGATAGAGAACTGTTGGGCTCCTAGCATTGCTCCTGTTTGTTGGACCTGCTGAGACCTCATTGGCAAGGATTTTCATCTTACAGCTGGGAAACGGAGGCCTAAACAGGCAATGATGCAGACTCCTTTGTGCCCAGCTCTAGCCCAAGAGTTGCTGGTACCCATCAGAGATCTCAAAGCTGAAGAGCTTAAGCAGGGCACTGAAGCTCTTCCTAAAAGTGAAGCAAAAGGCTGGGAGGGTATTCAGTGGGGCCCCAACCAGTGAGTTGTCAGTAGGTCATGGCAGTGTCAGACAGACTCCCTGCTTCTTAAGGGGATGAGAGCATAACTGCAGTGAATAAAGAAATTTCAGCTTCTTGCTGAAAGTCCTGCCTGTAGAAAAGGAGCTCCAGCAAAGGCTGTCACTCTCCCATTTGGTTTTTCTTTCTTTCTGATTCTTCCATCTCCCTGTCTGGCCATTTGTGCTGCCTGCCTGCCTGTTTGTTGGCTGAGTGGCTGCTGAATTATTTACCAGCCTGACTGAATTAAGCAGCAGCGAAAGCAGGCGATTGAATCCCACCTGAGACTTTTCCAGGGAGCCGGGGTGGGGGGGCTGTGTGTGCGCTCGCGCACGCACGCATGGAGAAGTTGAGGGGGGGACATGTTGATACATAGTGCTTAATTAAATGTACCAGCCCGTTCCAGGCAAAACCTTGTGGGAGGAGGAACTCCTCTATTGGCCTGAGACAGGGCTGAAGAAAGTTGAGCGCATGGCTAATGCACCAGCGCAGGTGGCAGCGTGCCCCATCTCCAAGCTGAGTGAGGGTCCTGCTGCTGGGAGTTACCTTCGGCCCTTGCAAGTGTCATGAGAGCCCTGTCACATCCCAGTGTGCTGACAAGCGGCCATTCCCCTCCACCACATCAGTTTCGTTGTTTGTGATGGTTGTTGTGCTGTGGGGGGTTAATTGGGTTAATGAGCACATTGTACGTTATTAGAGGCTGAATTGGCAATTATGCTAATTATTGTTTCCCAAAGTGCCACAGTTACTGAGGATGTTTAAAAGGATGGGGATTCTTGTACCGCACACTAAATCAGAACTGAGTATCTGGACACCAGAGGACCTCTCTTTACTAAATGGTGGTGCACTGGGTGTTTGGTGTAAGGAAATGTGTCCTTGTTGGCATATCCCTACCAGCAAGAATGTCCAAGCTTACCACACAGCCCTTAGCTCATGCAGGTCCTCTCCTCTGTGTGTGTCTCTCAGCTATAAAGTCTTGCAGATGGGGAAAATGAAACCTAGATCATTCTGTAATATATCTGGTCTGGTTACTCTCTCTCTAGAGCATGCATGCTCCTGTGTGGTTGCTTTCAAGCCAGTACTCCCTACCCTGTGGTGGACACAGCCTTGTGACTCTGGAATGTGCCCTCATTGCAGTTCTTCAGACTGTAGCAGTTGGCTGAAATGCCAAAGATCTTCCCAAAACTCTGTTTTCCTTCCCACCACGCTCTGCCTGTGCTGAAGAGCAGCAGTCTTCAGGTCACTATTTGCCAAGGTGCAGAAGCAGATTCTGACTTGTAGATACGCCAGTTTGGGCTGCTCTCTAGGTTGCATCAGTTTGTCATGTGATTGTTACTGTTGTGCCACTGTAGTAATGTCATCCTGGCTCTTCCTGCTATGTAGGTCTCCCAGTAAAGATAACCCAGGGATGCCTTTGTGCCCTAAAATTAGCCTTGGAACATTGTTTATGTGTACTGAGCAGTTGCAAACTATAAAGCAATGTAGGGGTTGAGAAAGGTTATCATCCCTGCTTCCATGGGTTCACATGAAATGCTTACCAAGATTACTGCTGGCTTCAGTGAGAGCAGAACTGAGGCTGAGAAATGGGGAATACCACAATGTGCTTCACATCATCCTTAACGCTGATCTGAAAGGTGCCTATTCAAAGCAATATAGTACCAGTGTGTGGGCTGCACAACCTTTCCAAAAGGCTGATTAGGTTGTCTGGTGGTTAACCTGTGCTGAGCTCCATGCTGGTTGCAATGTCTCCAGTTACCCATTAGGCATAGCCATGCTCATGCAGTGTAGCTGTAAAATGGGGATGGGTTCAGACTGCAGAATTTATGACATCTGAGGCCTAAACAAGGAACTGATGCACCTTTTAAATCTATAGACTGTTCCTCTCATATTGTCTTTTCCCTGAAAGTGTTTTCATCTCACCTGGTTTAGCTGGGAAGGCCATCCATCCACTAAGCTACTTGTGAACCTGGGAGTGCTTTAGTGTCACATGTACAGTACAGAGCATCTTTGTCTTAGGCCAACTGATTGAGAGCTGGTCTATGTCAGCCTTTTATTTCACATATGGATACGCATCCTTGAGTATATTAGGAGAAACTTAACCCCTCCAATGAGCCTGTTTGTATTGCTATCTCCCAGACTTCTGACTTCTCAAGGCATCTCTTCTCCTCCGGAATGTGGCGTATCAGAAGAGGCAGCTGATGCAGACTAGTCCTTATTGTCTATAGCATCAGTTTACCATGTGAGGTAGAATACTGTCTCCAGAAGGTGAATAAAGAGGGAGCTGGAAACGGCAAGACATGAGAAGAGCACTGTGCGATCAAAAGCACATGCCTCATGAATTTATCATGAACTAACTCTGTGGGACTCATGCTACATAAATCAACTGATAATTCACCATGTAAAAGATCACATACAACAATTCACCATTTCCTTCCCATTTCTTTTATATTCCTCTTTCCGAAGTTCATTGTACAATCGGTGTGAACGTGCTCATGCACACTGCTCTGTTGCAGAGATATGTATGTGGCACATCAAGGTAATGGATTTTTCTTGAATAACCTATGCAAGTACTGTCATGTTTTGCATCAACAGTAAGTGATTTCATATTGCATAAAGCAAGGAGTTTAAAAGAGTTGATGACCCTTTCTGGCTTTATTCCAGATGGGGGTCATGTGTCTGGGTTACTGCCCAACCTTTTCCAATAAGTTAATTCCCACTCTTAGAATTGTAATGGCTGCATTGAGCTGTGCTCCCCTCCATAATGATTACTGACAGAAAAGAAAAAGTGCTTTTTCACTGCATTCCAGCATTCATCCTCATGCCTTGCCAGCATTTTGTGCAGGTGCCTACACTTTGCACTTGCTGTGAAAACTGAGGCATCAGGTCTGAAACTCCTGCTGGTGTGAGCATACATGTCACATTATAAGGCTCTGCAGCAAAGTTCAAGTCAGTCAGTTCTATACTGTCCTCGTGTCTACAACTAAATTAATGTATTTCTTTAATAAGGAAACTGTCTTGGATCATCAGCAGACATTGTCTAGCTAGATTTCAGCAAAGCACTTTGTAAAGTATCTCATAGGAATATTATATTTTCGGAGAAAATGGGGATTAGCACATTCCTTGTGCAGTAGAAGAGGGGCTAATGATGCGAGACTGCACAGGAAGGAAAATCATAAGGGTGGAATTCTGTCAGCACAAGGTTGATGTATTTACAAATGTTATTTCTACTACTTATGTACAGATTCACTGGACAACATTAGGATTCTGCAGAAGCATTTGTGTGTACAAATGTATCAGAGGAGCTGAAGGCCCCTCTTCCTTTGCCTTTGTACCCATTGAATGGTACTTGCCTGCTCCAGTCTCTGCAAGAGGAAATGACCCTTTCTGGTACTGCCATCCCCTGCTGTGTTTCAGAGATTTACTGCTCTCTGCTCCCTGACTGTACTCGGGAGCTGGTATAAGTGCAAATACCTAAGGGATGCATACGTCAGCAAAACTTGTTCTCCCTGATTACTCAAGTTAGGCTAGGGATGGGCTTTCTGTCAAAGGAAGGATTGTAAGTCTGGATGTCTTCCTCGGGCGAGGTCAGAATTTCCCCCTAAGCCTGCTCCTGTCCACATGTCTGAGCTTGGAATGAGAACGTCCTACCTAGTGTGTCAAAGGAGAGACAATGTTCCTGCCTGATACCAATGTCAAAGGGACATCTTCTTTCTGTGTCATGTATAACCAAGCAGATAGCTGTATGTGAGCATCAGGGTCATCCTGCCTTAGACTCATAGTACTCTGCAGCTGCCACTGCTGTACGATGGCAAAGTAAAGGTCATTTCCGTGGCAGGGAGATGATGGAAGAGATGCACCTGGGGGAGCAGGTACTTGGGCAGAATGACTGAGGGAGTCCCAGATAGTACAAGAGGGAGAGATTCAGAGATGACAAGGGAGAAGAGATCGAATGGGACTAGAACAGAGGAAGGAAGGCATCTAGAATAAAATGAAAACAAGGGGTGGAGTATTGCGGGAGGATACAGACAGGGACTTACCTTGACAGCAGTCTGGTGAGGATGTTTTTCTTCCATTTTTCTTTCCCAGCTTCTACCCTTTCTCATCTTTCCCACATAGATATCTTAACCAGCTGCCCGTGTGGCAAGTCAGCCCAACACATGTTCTGCACTGCTCAGCTCTCAGCAACTGGTCAATATGTGCTGTTTCTTTTTGTTGGGATGCTCTTCTCCCTTTTCCATTTTCCCATGTGGGAATTTTATACCAAGAACAAACATTTGGATCTGTCCCACCAGCACGAGGTGATGTGTTACCAGAATCCATGCTGAACATTTCAGAGCTGTTTCCTCTCCCACTTATGGATGTTTGCTAAAGAGGTGTTTTGGTTTAACTGTAGCTTATTGGATTATGTGATTATGGCATTTGAATTCTTTATTAGATCTTTTCTATCTTGGTCTCTGGGGTGAAGCGGGACTTGTTTTCTCGCCTTTGATGTGTTTGAAAAGTCAAGCTATTTGTATCACAGCTCCTTTGCTTTGATTCTTTGACTCCTTCTCTGGGGAGCATTCTGATGTGCAGAGCTCATCTTTGTGTGTGTCTGCTGCATGGGATGTCTTTTTGGTTTGTTTTTGTATGGGGCATGAATCACCCCTCCTGCTCCCATCTTTGCAAATTTTCATGAAAGCGGGCTGTTGCTGACCGGTTATTTTGGAAAACTTATGTTTGCTGAAAGCTATACAGAAAATTCAGTATTTTATGAGAAACACAGTACCTTTGCTTGGAGGGGATGGGTGGCATTGCAGCAATGCTCCGATTTCCACTCAGCCCCTTTCTTCTGTGCCTTGAAAAAAATCTTATCGTTATAGTTCACTTATCAAAAGACTATTCCTCACGTTCTGCTGTATCTGCTCTTTCCTTATGAATTTGACTGAGGTGCCAGGAGAGGAGGACTCCAAACCCCATAGTGGGAGGTGAGAAGCTTCTGCTCCGGTGCTTTGCCACAAAGCATCACCCTGTGAGCAGAATATCAGAGAAGGAAAATTTGCTTAGCCTGCAAGGAAAGGTCAGGCCCAGCCTGGTAAACCCTGCCAAGCAGGGTCAATGTGGTGAACCAACTTACGCTTCATTTGTCACCTGTCAGTGCTGAGCGTGATACACTTAATAGCATGGTAGTGGGAAGGACAAAGGGGATTTCAGATGGGGAGAAGTGAGGTAAGCTATCATTAACTAGAACGCTGAAGGATAAACTCCATCTTGGAGCTTCTGAGTTTCTTTTGTGACTTCAAATGTTTTCACACATGTTCCTAACACACAGCACAGCCCCACCTGTACACCCTAACACCCGTCCACGGTTGCATTCTCCACAGTGTGTCATATGAGGAAATGGGACCAACTAAAGTGATGACTGAACCTTTTTGGATAAAGGCAATGAATGCAGTATGAAGATCTGTGAGGCTGAGTGTTCCTGCCAGTGGAGAGCGCTGGCTTAGTTTGAGGTATTGACTGAGGGAGCAGCGAGGAGTCTTCCATGCTTATGTTAGTTCTGGAATTAATCTCCTCACCCAGCATGGGTGAAAAGGGGGCTCATTGGCCCCAAGGAGGACAGTGGTGGTGTTAATGGTCACCCCAGCAACAAGAAACAAGGGGTCCCTGTCCCACCCTTCCTTTCCCTGTGGGATGAGCTAATGCCTGTATTTCTGGTGGCTGGTTTATGTATAACCTCTCCTGCACAGACAGTTACTGCCACGTTCCTGCTTTTCCCAACGCTGAGAACATGCAGCTTTTCTCCTTTTGTTCCTGAGTAGTTTCCAGCCAGTGCCACGTCCCTGTATAACGTGTTCGTTCGCATGTACTCCATGGCACAGGCTGCTTCAGTGTTGAAGCATATGCTAGTTGGAAACAAGCAATTCAATGACATGTTTTTCTCCGGAGACATAGTTTGGAAATGGCTTTGCAAGGGCTGCCAGTGCCCAAGCAGTGATTTGGTTCCCACATCCTGCTCATCATATGTGAGAGCTGCTCTTGTTTTGCACGATGACAACTGGCAGAGCAGGCTGTGAATGCTGAGTCTGCATTCTACCTCACCCCCAATACTTGTAGTTTAAGTGGACCTGAACTATTTTTAAAGGAAACCTTTCAAGTGTCATTAACAACAAAGTCATAATGGCAGCCTCTGATACAGCTGGAAAACATCTGCAAACACTTGGAACAGGTAATGGTTTGATGAGGGCAAAGTTGTATCAGACTGCGCGCAGCTCTTGGGGATTAAAAACCTTAGCTGGTGGGGTTAGCACGACCTCTGGTTTGGCTTGGAAGCACATTGTGTTCAGGAAATACTGGTAAATCATGGCAGCTCCTTGTTTCTGGAGTGTGTCAGGATGTAGGATACCAAACGATAACAATTTATCTGACAAATGTAGCCCTACTCTTTATGGAATTTTCTTCTTGAATTTGCTCATTATTCAAAATTTGTTGGATTTCTGTGCCATTTTGAATGGTGGGGAATGAACTTTTTGGGTTGTCATAGCCTGTCCTTTAAACAGCTGCCTACCCTTGGTAACTGCGGTCACTGTTTGTGGTTAAATGACTAATGTTTTACATTCCCTAACCTTGAAAATAGATATTGCTGGGATTAGTTTTGTTGTTCTCTTTTTGTAAAGACTTAGGCAAGTGGCTTTCTGCTGAGGCATGGGAAGCATCTTTGAAGCTTCATTATTCACAGCAATTATGGTAAGAGCACAGCAATGACAAAAAGAGTGATTGCCGTAGCCAAATAAATATTCGTGATGCTTCTTTTGCTACATTTGCTCTGAGGAGTGTGTGTATGGTCAGGATGTCATGATTTTTATGTTCGTGCTATTTTGGCTTGAGATCTGTGTAGTGATAGGGAGACCCTAAGGTGTGAGGACTGTGTTGTGAATACAGCAAAAAGACAGTGTTGTGTTCTGTGTCCTCCCTACCTATTGCCTCAGGATTGCTGTTGTTCAACAATTTTTTTTTAGTCATTTTAGTTGAAATGCCAGGTGAAGTAGATTTGGAGATCTAGGTATTTTTCTTTTTTCATTATGGAGCCATTGAACAACACTGCAGTTGCCCCTTATGTGCCCCATATTCTTTTTTTATGTCAAAAAAGCCACAGGTCATCTTTTTTTTTTTCCCTCTCCTAATAAGGCATACTTCTTATCTAAAACAGGCATGCTCAGACCATGGAGCACCTCCTAAATACAAAAAAAAAAAAGCAGAGCTTCAGTGCTCCAGCTGTCACTCATGATGTCCTCTGGAGCTGTGTGGTGCTGTTTGGCAGAGCAGTCCAAACTGCTGCTACATAAGATGTCTACTAGAAAGACTCTGGTTTTATGGGCCTCTCTTATCAGATATGCTTTATGCAGAGTAAATAATGTCAAAAGACCTTATTGGAAAGACCATGGCAGAAGTTCGGTATCTGCACAGTAACCTGTGTGTTCGAGACACTATTACTGAGTCAGGGTTTACCGAGAAGACTTTTCAGAGTTTGCAAAGAGGAGAGGAGAGGGCTTGGGATTTTAAGCTGAGATAAAAGGGAGAATTCAGTTTAAATATTTCTTTTTTTACAGTTTCAAATCTAAGACTACCTAAGAGAAGAGCAAATATTCATCCCTTTCCTCATCATCTCCTTTTTTAAAGTCACTATAAAAACCTGGTAATATTTTAAGTAACTGCTCTGTGTCTCACTATATCAATCATCATGGACTAATCCATGAGAAGACTTGTCTGTGGCATGTCCAGTTGACCTCAATTTGAGCATTCTTGGGAGTAGAGTAAGGAGGCCTGTGTCTACCAGCAAAACAGGGGAATACCAGGCTTCAAAACTTTGCCACTTGTGTATCTGCATAAACTGTATTGGTAAGGAGTAGGGTTCTTTGTCAAAAGCACTGGGACAGCCCCTAGGCTATATAAAATTATGCAGATATGACGGCATATTAACAAATGCAGAAGTTAATTCATTGACATTATTCTTTTCCCCTGAAGAAAACACTTGCATCACAGTCAGGCTAGAGGTAAACATTGTTTTCCAGATTCAGCTGTGCTAGGGTAAAAGATGTTGCTGTCACCAACTGTTGTAACTCTGATGGTCACTGGAAGAGCCCCAGGCAAAGTTGAGTGTCTGTCTTAAGCAGTTTCGATTGTTGGCCCCAGCAAACCTGTTGGCTCTGCCTGAAGAAAATTAGGGGGTGCTCATAAGAAGTGTTCCTTTGGCAAATCGATGGAAACACAGTCTCTGTAAGGACAGAAGAGACAGGAGGAGTAAGTGAGCAGCTGGGGGAGGTGAGTGCTGGTTCTGGGTGATGTTGACTGGCTGTGTCCTTAAACACCTTTGTACCACTGGAGTGATAGCAGAAAACTGCATGTAGACACATCTTCTGTTACTGCTTATAAAGGAAAGTTTCAGCAAATCTTAGATGACTTCTTTATCTGTCATAATAAAGCAAACTAGGGTAGGTACCACTTAGATAACTTCTAGGGTGCCTGCCTAAAATTATGTGAAAGCAGTGGCAGACGTAGAAACAGAACATGGGAGTCCTGGCTTTTTAGCTATTTTCACAAACTATTAGATGATACTTCCTCCAGATGTTTCAATAAGGGGTGCTATAAAAAGTTCTTGATGTTGCTGTTGGAATTCCTCATTTCCAAAGGGCTGCCTGCCTTTATGTTTTTAATATCGTTGCTTTGAAGCACCATAGCTAGAAGTGACAGCGCCAGAAATAATAATAATAATCTGCATAGCACAACAGGCATTTTACCAGCATGTAGGAAGACAAAGGTCTCTGTGTTTTGTATTAGCACACTGAAAAAGCTGTAGTGAGTCTATCTGGAATGCATAGGTGGGAAACTTAACCCCTCATATGCTGAGAAGAAAATTGTACGCTGACCTGAGAGCTGAGTTAAATGAATAAAAGGGCACATGAACTTCATTCCTTTGGCAGTGGTAGGTCTTTCTGGACCATATGCTTTGGACAGCCTTGGTCAAGCTTATGTGTTTAATATCCATGTGACACCACAGTAAATTTACAAGTATTTTTCCAGTTTCTTCAGTCATATTTAATTATTCTTCACCATAGACCAGAAAATACAGAGGAAAGGCAAAAGCTTAAATACCTTTTTTTCCTCTTCAGCTTAGAATTCTTTTCTCCTCTGCAAATTCCATCCTTATTTCTGCCGTGGCCCATGTTCAAAACCCAAACAATAAAACATACAGCTGTGACATAGGGGAATTGTCCAAAAAGGACGATGTCTGAAGGTTTATGATTAGGTTTTATATTCCTTCTGTCTACAGAACAGCACTTCCTGAATGTTTCTGTGGTGGGAAAAGCATCCCAGCCATTTCCCCTTGTGGATGATGGTGTAATTAGAGCTGTAAAGAAAGAACCCATGACACTAAAAGGCTATAAGTGCTGCAGATTTAGGACAACAGGTTTCTATGGAAACTAAAGTGAAAATAGGACCTTAAATGGGTGAATAACAATAATACAGAGTTCTCAGTTTGGATCAGTCTGTAAGTTGCACTAAAATACTGCCTGCCTTTCTGGCAGTTATTTGCATAACCTTTTCCATGGTGCTCTCAATGAAACCTTGCCCCACCCCCAACTCTTAATTTCTATACAGAAGCATTCTACCCTTAAAGAAAGATGAGGAATTTACAGTGGATGGCATGCACCCATTTATAGATGTTATCAAAATAATTTTAGTTTAACATAGGGAAACATGCAACATAATAAGTTATGGCGCCATAATGATCACTAGTGGGAGTCCTTGATAGTAGCAGAAAATTTTCCTGCATCAGATGGAATATGAAGTCGTCTTATATTCTGGTTCAGTGATGGGGCAATACCAGTGATACCTTTGCAATGCCTCTGTGTAATTCATTATGTGCTGTACTTGCCAGTTCTTGATAGCTTATTGTCTCCTGAAATCCTGCTGGAATGCTTTGCAGTCAAAGACTAGTTCTTGTGTCTGCAGTGGGAGATCCTTTCCTTTGGCTCACCAGTTTCTGAGGAAATTTGGAACAGTCTGTTATTGGCAGGAAACCTTTCCAGGATTTTCAGTAGAATATGGTGTCTTGCATTGGCTGTGGCATACTTTAAGCATCATCTGAAAATGCCACCACTAGAAATGCTCCAGGGAAGAACAAAAGGGGACTTTGCATTCTTTGCACTGTGATTTATTCTTTTTTCTCTTGTTGAGCATTTAACAACAGTGGAAGAAATGAAACTGCAGCGAGGGAGGGATTGAACTGCTAGTGACAGAATACCGATGTGGTCCTGTTTGTTTCTGTAGAAACAGTCTGCAAACTTTGTAGTAATGAATATACTAACTCAGGAGTATTTACGAAATTGTAGACTACAGACTTCTCTGCAACTAACCTGTATAGGCTAAATATAAAGAAATATATATTTGGAATTATTACTAATAACATTGACAACCAAATTGGGACACATCTGTGCAGTAACTGACCCTAGGAGCTTATCATCCCCCTGCCAATCTGAATGGTTCATATTCTCTATAGCCTGAAACATGAATTAATTTTGCAAGCAGTGGGCTAAAAATCACATAAACTGCAATTTAACTCTTTGCAAACTGTCCCAGAAGAAGAGCCATCCTAATAACATGCTGGGTCTCTTTTCCTGTCTACATTGGTGCAAAACCACTGTTCCAAATGGGAACCACTTTAACCAGTCTGCTGTCAGTCATTGAGTCTGAGTCAAGATCCTGGTTTGTGAGAGTGGGGTCTACAGCAACACTGTGTCCAAATGCCAGTGATTTCTGGTCTGAACCTTGTGTCCTACCATTTGAGTTTTAGTTAAATACAGGCTTCCCTGACTCTCCAGCTTTATGTTGCCATAAGTGAGAGAGAAACTGCTTCTCTGTGCATGTGTCCAGAATCTCTCATTGCATGGCAAGCCAGGCAGATTCACGATTCTGGCGGCTCTGCTCGTGCAGGCTCAGGGCATCATCCAGATGCTGAGGCGTTGGCTCCAGACAGCCTCCCCACAGAATAAATGCTGTTAAATTTTTGATCTGATTGGCAGCCCTGGGAATTCAATTCAAGTCCCCAGGGAGAGGCAGGAGAGCATTTCTTTTCTCTGTGGCTATTGTCATGAAAATGAATAAATCCTTCTCCCCTGTCGTCCTGCCCCATCCTCAGGTTGTCACTGGCCTGGATTAATTTTGTGTACCTTTTTCGTATTCCTTCCCTAAGCAGCTTCTTGAGGAGGTGATTGCCTAATTTTCTGTTTGAGTTCAAAGCAAAGCCAAACAATCTGGTAGGCGTGAATCCAAGAAGGGAAGACAAGCGACTTGGCTGAAGCATCTCCAGCCTGATGGCTCAGTGAATGCTTGATGTCTCATTTGTGGTGCCCCGATAAAGAGAGGGGCTTATCAGGGCTGATAGAGCAAGGCTGGTAACACTGTCTGTTTCCTTGAGCACATGTCATCATCATTCTCTTCTTGTTAAGATATTACTTGATGATTTGCCCATGGATTTACCCATCTTCTAGGCAAATGCAAGTTATCCGCGGCTGGGCTGGGGCCTAGCGTGCTCCCCTTGTCTGCCTCCTATTCATAAGTGCGACATCTAACATGGGATATTAGCTCACAGCGCTCGCCAGTGAAGAGAGCAAGCCCCTGTGCCGCAGCGTGGGTTAGGTCAGGCACAAATGAATTGGAGGTGAACAGCAGCTGGGACCCAGCGCAGGGGCTGGGCTGCAGCGTTCAGCTATTGCCAAGTGCCTTGGGGATGCTGCACTGCAGGCGGGTAGCCAGCCTACAGTGTCAGAGCAGAGACGACAGGCACCAGCCCTAACATGCCTATCTGAGGAAACCCTGTCTAGCCTTTGTTTCAGCAGAGCATTTGAGCATGGTTAAACTTCATGCTCATGGAAGAGCTTGCAGGGGAAAAATAGATTTTTGCGCTGAATTTTTATTCACTGACACTTTCTGCTCTGTCTCTTCCCTTTTGAAGGGAAAAATAAAAAGTTTCTTCCCAAAACCCTAAATTTCTGTTTTCAGTTTTGAAAATGCTTTTTTTTAAAGATCTGGATTATGGGTAGTGAAATAAAATATTTTAATGGAAATTAAAAACTGCCCCAGAATTTTCTTTAGAAAAGCAACCAATATTTCTCAACCAGCTTTGTTTATATGTTTAAAACTACTTACATGCTTAAGCATCTTGCTGGATCAGAATTATAATAACAAACCTTTTCTTAGCTATAATACTGATTTTAACTTATATAGGGACATTAACTATAATGGTTATATGCTCTCTCTTTTATCTCATAATTATAGGCCTTTAAAAACCTTTTTTTAAAAGGTGTATGTAATTCTTATATGGATTGGAGTTTTTACCTTTAAATGTCAGGCATATGAATAAAAATTTACATATATTAATGCTAATCAGGGCCATAGGAAGAGAAACAGAATTTCCCCAAAATCCTTGCTCTCAATTAGGACTCCAGTGTCGGAGGTTGGGCTGAAAAATACAGATGTTGACACCAGCTGTATTCCCCAAATCCTTGCACCATTGCAAAACTGTCTGATGTTTCTGTTGGTCATCATTCTGTCAGGCTGGTTAGGAGTGCTGACACGCACCTTGCTGTTGCTGCACTGTAGTGTTAACACCTTGTTGAGCTCGATTAGAAACTTGCACCACTTTTTAAGGCAATTGATTTAGTGATATATAATCTGCGGGCTGGAGGCTCTTCTGAGAGCACCGAAGGAAAGTGAGCCTGTTGTCAGTGTGCTTAGATTGGCTATACAATTCTGTGGACCAACACTGAGAAAATTTTAGGATCTGCAACCTGGAAAAGGCTGATAACTTGATTTAGACTGTCAGCAGTCTCAGCAGCCAGAGCTGCTCCTGGCTAAAATCTGGACATTTCCTCTCCAGCCTTCACCTGGGGTTCTGGGTACGTTCTCAGTAATTCTGTGTTCACAAAACCATTATAAAAATAGGAAGTGTTCAGGGAGAAGTGATTGTTCTTGGAAACACAAGGCAACTTCCATGCAAAAGAGAGATTATTTAGGTTGAAGAAGGGGGTAAAAATGGAGAGTTATTATAGAAGCATGTGAAATGAGGACTAGTACGATGATGGGAAGGAACTCCCCTTTCTGCGTTTTACAGTAGAAGAGGAAAGAGATGTCGGATAACTTTGAAAGGCAACACTTTTAAAATGGCTAAAGAAAATGTTCTGTCACATGCCGCAGAACATTTTGCCAAAAAGTAGCACTGGGCCATGAGTTCAGCGGGATCCAAAGAACTAAGGAGGAGAGTTTTCCAAGGCAGGTAAAACAAGCTGGGCATCGAACTCCCTGTGCAAATCAAGTGAATGCTGAACCTGCATTCATGATCTTGTTACCCCCTCATTGTCTCTAAATGCTGAGAACCTAAACAGTTGAATTAAAAAGGATAAAGTGAAATAAAATGGTAAAGCTACAAGAACCCTGTATGTCAAGGCGTAAACCTCTGACTTGTGCCTGCTAGGAAGCAGCTTTCCCTCTGTGCAGATTGTTCTGTAATTTGCCTGCTGTGGAGCTCCCCACATTTACATCTTTGCAAGGGATTGTTTAACAAAAAGGAAAACAAGCAAAAAAATTCCCATTTATGGAGCACTGAAGTCCCAGAGTGCATGAAATCCCGAGCCATTGAGCAGGATTTCCATCACTCTGAAGCGTGGTGAAGTGCTGCGGTTTGTGCAGGTGGGGCTATGCTGTGCTGGCAGCCTGCCTGCTGCCAACCCACCTGGCAGTTGCCTGGGTTCGATTTGGAATGGGCAGGAAAGCTGAGTGTGCTTGAAGGAAAAATTATTTTTCTGAACTTGTTTGAATGTTGATGTTAATTTGTCATGTTTTGTGATAAATACTTCAGTATCTGGAAGCTTTTCTTCTCCAATAGTCAGTGCAACAAATCTGCGCTGGCCCAGAGCAGCCTTCCCCAGCACCTAAATCTTATAGAAGGATTTCATTCAAAACACAGGCTTCTTGCATACAAGCTAAATGAACATATCCTCATTTAGGAAGTAATTAATTTATGATGAGTAAGGGCTGAAAAGGAGACAGTTGCAATGGAGGCACTGTAGCCAAGTAGTATCAGCATTTATGTATGGTGTTAGTATCTGTAGATAAACAGCAATGCTACGATACTATTGTTCTGTCCATCTGTGTAACATAAGAATGCCACATATGCAGGCGAGTATATGGAAGAAAACCACGCTATTTTCTTTGAGACCTGCCTTTGTGCTATTTTAAGATGGCATCATTTTCTAATAGTGATAGCGGCAAGCTTGCTGTGGTTTATAAACCTTTAACTCAGCAGTGGTCCGAGATGGAAAAAGAGCCCACCTACCTGCATAAAAGTCATCCCCCTACCTCTCGCTTGTAGTTTGAATACTAGAAAAGCAGGGCTTTTTTCAGCCAAATTAATATGTAGAAGCTAAGCTATATCCAGTTGTGAGACATCTAAGGCAATTTTAGTGTCAGTCTTTGAGATTATGATTTACACCATGCGTGCCTTTTGACTGTGGCATAGAATAGCTTTCAAGTGTGCTCTGATTGAACATGTGCTGCTGCCATCTTTGTACTGGTATGGGCACAGTCAGAATCCACAGGCATCTAGAGTAGAGCTTAGTGTCTTTATTAGAATGTACTTTTTTTGTTATGGCTTTGATTTACAACTTTTTCCCTCTGAGTTACAGTGGAAAAAAAAGACTCAAATTTTTGATAATTTTTTTTTTGTGGAAAAGGGCAAGAAAGTTATCTTTCACAATCTATAGTCATGATTAAAAAAAAAAAGTGTTTTCGTACAGGTGAGACCTCTGTACACTCAAGGAATATTTCAGAAAGCTCAGTACACGACATTACTAGAAAGGGGCACAAAAGGTAGAAGAATGCGTTCCACAACTTCCATTCATATTAGCAGATCTGATTCTGCAGCCATGGGTACCAGTTTAATCTGGAACGACCCCGATTGTTCAGCTAGGCAGAAGAAGTGAGCATACCATCACACTAATACCTTAGATCAGAAGGGCAGAATCGGGCCCAGTGAATGTTGAGAGTCAGGCAAAATAAAGCTGGTGATATGTTACAGGGAGGGTGTCTTCAGTTTGAGGCTTATGTTGACATGTGCAGCTAGTTTGTGCAATATACTGCAGAGGTTCTGTGCATGTTTTATTGCTGTAGAGGACAGTGCATGCCTTGGATATAAGCATTAATTGTTTTTACTGCTCAGTGTTTGATCATTACACTAATTTGCTACATGCAGAGCAGTTGCTGCAGATTACACTGACGGCATCTGAACAGATTAGTAGGATGTGCAGTTTGCTGCAGGGCAGCAACACATGTGATAGAGATTAGGGGTCAAATTCTGCTCCCCTGTATAATGTTGTAAATACTAATAATCCAAATGATTTTATCAAAGTAACTCTGGATTTAAACTGGTGTGATTAAGGGCATCTGACCTCATTGTTTTTTTATGTTTGTTAATACATACAATATTGTCCAGCAGCAGTCTTTGTAATGGGTAGGAGAGGAATCAATAGAAGAGATTCCATATGTTACTGAGACTTTTGAAGGAGTCTAAATAACTGTAACATAAGCCTTTCATAACTTCAGTGGTCCCATGTTGAAGTGTCTGAAAATCTCAGCCATACAGTGTAAAATGGAAATTATGTTATAATGGAGTTTTATGCAACATCCTCCAAAGAGAATGCCCTCATTTCAGACTGAGCTGTGACTAAGAACAGCGTGCTGCAGAATGTTGCAGAGACATCATAATGCACAAGATACATAACACTGATTATACAAGATGAACAGGCAAGTGAATGCAAGTAATGTTAGTGGTTACTCATGGATTTAGTACTTGATCTTATTACCATGAAAGCCTGCAACAGAACTTCCACCAGCTCTAGGGGGAGGAGAATCAAACCCTGCTGTTACACCCGTAGAGCACAGCCGTCTTGTATGTGCTGCAGCGAGAATAGTGCACCGTAATGCAGATTACATTGGTTTGCTGCAGCGTCAGGGAATCTCCCGATGTTGTGTGCCCTGTAATAGAAATGTCACTTAGCCTGCCTGCTTTTATAAATAAGTGTGGTTATTTTAATACTACTCTTGTTAAATTCACAGCTGCTAAACCAGCTCTGAGTGGCAGGGGTAAGGCAGCTTCACCTGCAGCCACCCTGGCAGGCTGCAGGACTTTGATGCTTGTTCCTCTAAGGAAGATCAGCAATTTTGTTCACACCTCCCGCCTGACCTTGCAGTTCCCTTGCACAGCAAATGTTGCAGGGAGGCTCACGGTAGAGGTGTGGGATGGATAGATTTCTCCTTGCAAAGGAGAAGCAGCCTTTGCCCACTGTTGCCCTGCAGCTCTGCTATGTGCTTTGCCTCCCTGAGTGGAAGGAGCCAGAGACTAGTGCCTCTCTTGGCCTTGCAAGTGGGTGCCATCAATGGTAGTGTGGGTGGCTGTGTGGGAGGCTGGGGCTCACAGAGGAAAGAGCAAAGCCCCGCCTAAACCTGGGTCCAGGATCTTGTCACCTGCCCAGAGCCACTTCTGCATGTAGGTTGTATGTGTCTGGCTGCATCCTGCTTTGGGCTGTTTGCACTGTTGGTAGGCCAGGGTGGCTAGCAGCCATTGACTTACTAATGATTCTATAAATAATGCATGTGCCAGAGTTTAATTGGATGGCTACTGGGGCCCTGTATCTGACCCCTTCAGGACGGAGTCTTTCTTTGAGCCTTGTGATCTTTTGCTCTTTGGATTTTGAGGTTGCATCAGCTGCTGATTCTTCCTGGGAACTTGGTCCTCCCATAGATGACCAGCTATTGAAATGATGGTTGCAAACCTGATGATTGATACTTATATTTTCCTGATGCTTCATACACCCCCTTTTCCTGGAGGCACTCATTGACAAAACACAGGCTGGACAGGTTGGAGAAAACAGTGCAGGCAAGCAGTGACAGTACGGTCTTACTCTTGTGCTCTGCAAGGCAAAAACATGGATAGTGGTGTCTTGGTAAAACCAAACCAGTGCCAAAACAGTGGCAGTGTGGTGTCTTGGTGAAACCTGGAGCTAGTACACAAGAGTCTCGAGCTCTTTCCCAGCCCTGTTTCTGGTCTGTTCTATTGCCTTTAACTCCTCAACTGCATGCCTTGTTCCCCACTCATCTGGTGAAATTCGGAGCCAAGGACTGTAGCATGTTAGCATGACATCTAATGGGGTTAGGCAGGGATTTAGTCTTTGGCTGGAGTTTTTAGGCCAGGTGCAAACATGATTGGTGTTTGGTGCCTTATTTGGTTTATTCTGAAACACCATAGCTTGTCTGGGTATGAGGCCAAATCTCTTGCACTGCAAAGCATTGCAGCAGGTGGTTCTCCAACGTGGCTGCAGGTGTTGTCATACAAACAATGAAGAGGTCCCACAGATGAACACTGCAGAAAAGGGTCCCTTCGCTCAGGGTGTAGAGAAATGGGATAACTGCTTAGAATGCAAAATATTTTCATTTTATTCATTCCCTTGTCTCGTTCTTCTGTTCCATCATTTGTGCCTGTCATTAACTGAGAGTATGACCAGTTCAGAGCAGTTGTTGCTTAAGTAAAAGTAGACATAAATGACATAGAATTTCTAGCATAGCAGACAACATATTACTACTTTTATTGACAATATTAGCTATTAGAAACAACAAAAATAAGCTTTTACTTTTTCCTCTCATCTCTGCATTATCTGGACTGTCCTCTGCTTAAAAATTATCAATAGATAGATTACAGGGTCTGTCCTCTCTGGCCTGTGTCCCACTGAAAGCGACAGGGTCACAGTCTTGTGGTAACTTAGGCTGAAGGATCTTTTATTAATGGAGTTGATGCACCAGTAGTAAAGAGTCAAGAGTTAAACATGTGGCTGAATTTCCCTCACTGTTCATCTTTTTTGTCTGAAAACTGATTGTATTTAGACTCTGGTCAGCTATGTGGAGCCCTGTGCTGTTGACTTTAATTAACTGTCTGAGTAGAAGCAGCCTCCAAAGGCAGTGTTGAGGCTCTGACTTCATTGAGAGGAAGGCTGTTGTGTTGTGCAATGGCCGTGATGAGTGTGCCAAGGCTGACTTAGCTTGCAGGTCTGAGAAGTTTCTGTTACCAGTTCCCCATTCATGAAAAGAAAATCCCATTCATCTTTCTTGTACTCAGTTCTACCCTCTGTAGGTTAGAGGGATTTAACTCGCAGCATTCAGAGTAGGAATTTTGAGCAGTCAGACTCATTTGCTTCCTTGACTGTCCCGTCATATCACCCCGACTAGGAGCTGCGTATGGACCTACTAGGACTGCTCGCCCTCAGTGCATTAGTTTATCTCCCAATTTTCTGCCCTCAAGAGCTAGGCGCTGTAATATGACAGGGAGGTTAGAAGATCTGTGTGAGTGTTAAATGGATTTATGCAGCTTTGACACAGCCAGAATTACTGCTTCTCGGCTCTGTCATTATTACTATATTATTTGATTTCCAGTTGCTACTGTATTGTTGTTGTACACACTGTATAAACATACAAAAAATGATGGCCTCTGCCCTGAAGCTCATGCAGTCTTTCCTACAAGCAAGACAGCAAACTGATGCAATGGATGCGTATTACCAGACAATTAAAAGCACAAAGCAACAGTTGGGTTTTAGCCTCAGGTCCTCATAGCTGTCAGGTGTTGGTCTTGTGGTTACTCAAGTTTGCCTTCTCCTGGATGCAATGGGGTAGGCTTGCTTGTGTATCATTTATGCAAGTGTATATACTTTGGTTTGTGTTTAAACAATGTTGTTTTAGTGCACAGCTTGAAAGAGACAAGAAGCCTGAGATAACTAGTGGGGGGGCTGTCCTGTGCCAGGTAGAGCTGAATGGCTGCTGACAAAAGCCACTCATGGGTAGTTGATGGTTTTCGTTGCCCCATTACAGTTTCATTGCAGAACCTGGTATGAGTTATCAAAGTATCATCGCCATGGTATCTCTGACTTCCTCTGTTGGCTTTCTCCTGGTTACTCAGACCAACATAATTTAGTTCATAGAGATGTTGGGAAAAGGAGTCTCTTGTAGGAAGTCCAGAAACATGATCTAGACGATTAGTCACACTGGATAGATAATAAACTCCAACAAAGAACACTCAAAGTCAACAGTTGTGGCAAGTTGTTAGCAAATATTCCAGATAAGTAAGGTATCCCAGGAAGTATTGCAAGTATTCTGGTGTGTAGTATGTTTGCATAAACCATCAGATAAGGCTGTATTACACTGTTAAAACAATGATTGGAAGTATCTATTTCTGTTGATTTTGTTGTTTTGTTTTGTTTTTTAATAGTTTGACTTAGGCTTAGCTTTGAATTTTGATAATTTAACTAATTGTGCTTAGGCAACATGACTTTTTGCTGGTATGATTGTAGTGGTAAAATGTCATCACAGTACAAAAGCAGGTATTGTGATACATAGATTATTAGCAGGCTTATTCCAACCCAGGCAGGAGGAGGCAAGGATACCATCTGAGCTCTGGAGGAGCCAGGAGGGTTTGCCTTGCAGGGAGGCAAGATTCAACCATCAGCTGCTTCCAGTGAGCAGCCGTTTGGCTTCTGCCTCTGGGCTCTTGACTTCTGCAGCTGATGGGTGGTGTTTTGCTTTTGTGTGAAACAGCAGCCCCTGCGAGGTCCTTCCAGGCATTTACTGTGCAGCTGTTTGACTATAAAGAAGCAGGGAGGGGCAGCATAGTGGTGTTGCAAAGGAGGAAAAAAAGAAGGATAACATGCCTCTGCGTATCACTGTGCTCTGGGCAGCGCTGGGGAGAGGTGACTGTCCCATTTCCCCTTTAGGAATAGTGAAATCTGCATAGAATGCCTTTAAGACTAGGTCTGCCTGGCTGGAGAGGTTTGTAGGTATCTTGGTATAACAAAGTGGTGCAGCTTTCTGGTGCAGACTGAGCCCCAGGCCGAGCTCCAGATAGGAGCAGTCGTGTTCCTGTTTGACATTGTGTGACTTGCCTTTAGAGATGCAGGGAACCACAAGCTTTATGGGCATTTTATTCCTTCGTAAAACCTGATGTGCTCTACATGACACCAATGAACGGGGTTAATCATTTCTGGGAGGTAGCTCTGTGCATGTCAGTACCTCAAGGCACTGAAATCTGATGAGAAGTTGCTCTGATACTTGACTGTTAGTGTCAGTGTTGGAGTCTCATAGGTCACAGTTTTATAAAACGGGCCTCTCATATTTTCACATCTTCTTGAAAAATCAGTTTTTCTTCCCTTTCTTGCTTTGTTTCATTGCTGGCCAAAGCATGGTCTCTTCAAATGCATCATCCCGCATTTGCATGCAGTCTTTTCAGCTGTTCTTGATTTCAACAGACTTTGCAGAAGAGGTTATTTATATCACTGAAGTTTGCAGGATCTGACTTGTCTTCATCCATATGTAACTTGTAACTCTTTGATAAATTAAAGTTCTATCCAAGTAAGCATGTAGAATCCCATCATCTTTGGGGTAAGTGTTGTTACTCCCTGGTTTTGGGAGAACGTCAGCAAGAAACATGTTGCTCTTGGTACTTTTATTTAACAGACAAAAGAAACAAGCTGTACCACCAATGTCTGATTTAATTTAGCCATAAAAGCCAGTGTTTGTGGTTTTTGTTTGTTGTGTGGAGTTGAGAACAATTACAAAAGTATTTTTTTCCAACATTAGAGATCTTTCCTGACACACCAGCCTTTTTGTCTTATCAGACCTCTTTTTGTGGTCTTGCTGCTTTCATGTTATTTTCTTAAGTCCTCTTTGCTGACAATAAACATTTTTATATATTCTGCTTTTGAAGTACTAGTTATTATTGCCCATTTTGTTCTGGCTTCTCTGCTGTTGTTTTCTTCTTATTGATGGCCTTGCAGACCTCTATTCACTTGCTTTTAATGAACCTTCTCTCTTTCTGAACCTCCTTCAGAAATGATGCCTTATATGCTGTGAGATTACATGTAATGAGGAATCTTTGCCCGTTCAGGGATATCTCTCTCCATGGGGCAGATTTGTGGCTGGGCTTTGCAGGAATGCCATGAATAAGGAGATGGTTGAGAATCTTGGGTTTCTGTGCTGCAGTTGCAGGCCTTGGGGGGGAAAACGTGGAAGGCAAATACCAGAGCAGGAGTGTATGTGAAAGCAGTCAGTAAGCCTTTTCTTGTCCTGAGTTGCATGTAACTGTATTTTTGGTTGACATCAGTGCAGTAGCATGGGAAAGATGACAGAAATGGGACCATAATTTTTACAGAAATGGGCTTGAAAAAAACAACACTGAACTAAACAATCCTTGTACAAATGGCCTTTTCAGGTGAGCCTGTGCAAGACAGACCATGCTTCTCAGAAAACCTAATTAGTCCAGGCAGAATGCGATACGAACACAGCTGTATCGCTTCTAGTTCCTCACTAGTGCTGAGCAAGCTTAGCTGGAATTATCTCCCTGGCTCAGTGGCAGAGATTCATCCTCCTCCCTTCCCACTGCTTTGGTTACTCCTCCTCAGTTCAGGAAGGAGCTGAAATGAGTGTGGCTCTTTCTGTAGTAACACAGGTTGCTGGGACATCTGTACTGCCCTGTATTGCTGATCCACTCCCTTTGTGAGCCTGGCAAGAATGACAGTTGTCAGCAGAGCCTTGGGACTGCTGTCTTTGGGAATGCTGCTGCTTAGACTTTAAGGAGGGAGTACAAAGTGCTGTTTCTATGCTGTGGTTAAGAAGTAGTGGGAGTAATTGGATTTCTTTCTCCTTGCATTTCATGGTGGCACAAATAGGTTTCATTTTTTAAAGAAGGCATTTTGAATCTGGAGCACATACCTCATCAGTTTGCTAGGAAGGCGAGACTTGGGATCTGAAAACTTGGGTGGAGTCTTAAGAAACACCCTAGCAAATAAATGGTTAACCAATAAGGCAGAGCATAGAAATAGGATGGAGAAGTGTAATTATCATGGGATAAGCAAATGATTAGAGTGTTATGATGCTCAAAGTATAGCCCTAGAGTCAGGCGCTTAATTATTAATATTATTATTCATGGATGGGTCTTTATGATGTGGGAAATGAATATTTCTGGCACTGGAAGGAGATGTAAGACACCAGTTTAATATGCCAAGCAGGGCTTATGAGACAGTGGTGTGCTTCATATAAATTAAATCTACCCGTTAGCCACATGCTCTCCACTGGGGATGGAGTCTTCATCCACTTGCTTCCTAAAGCTGCTCATACAATGTGAAATTGTTTTTTTAAAATAAGTCTTTTAATATTTTTGCGGGTAAATCAGAGTGTTCAAACTGGAGGAGAAAGATAAGTGAAGGAAGACATGGGTGAAGGCTCTGGGCTCAGGGGAGGCAGGGCTGAGAGCCTGGTCTTGGTGATGAGCCCAGGTCTGTTTTTCAGGTAGCACTGGCTGTATTCTCTTTTCATTTAGGTACCTCATAACTTCACAAACCCACAGTATGTGTGTGGTTAGCAGCACATGTTGGAGCAGACAGCAAATGGCACTGACACAGCTTTTGTGCTGGCATAAGCATCAGCTGTAGCACCCCCAAGGCCAGGCATGCTAATCTGTGTTTTGGAACTGTTGTCAAATCGGATGTTTTGGTGTGTGTTTGTTGCATTCCTCTGCAGAACTCCTTCATAGCAAAGGCTTGTTTGTCTGGGACTTAGCTGTACATGGTAGTGATTTGGCTGATATATTTGTGGACCACTTTGGAGGCCACTGTGTAAAGGGCTGGGTTAGTTCTTATTTGTACAACAGTAAAGACTTGATTCAAACGGACATCCCAAGCACATCCAGGAAAAACAGCAAATGAGATTGCTGTAGTGAAATAAAGGGAAAAGATTGTTTCGCTTGGCCTCCTGTCACTGAGGGCTGACATCAGCCTTTGCAAATTCTAGCTTGTGAGCTGCTCTCTCTTGAGCAGGGGTGGACGATATGAATAAACATACTGCTTAGCTGTCCTTAGAGCAAGAGAGTAGTGTCTCTGTGTGGGTAAGGGGTGCTAGGTTAGAGCCTTGTCCCTAGACAAATAGTACATAATTTAGGGGGAGAAGAAGCAGTGTATAAAAGTGTTCTAGGGAATGGAGGCTGTATGCACGCTGAACACGCTGCTGCTCTTCTAAATGAATGATGCCTGTTTTCTTCCCTGTGGGTATCTGCCTTTTTGGCAGTGTGGCTATTGAAACTGTTCATCTTTCACACCAGTTGTGAAACTCTTGCTCTTGCAAAGTGCGTGTGTATGTGGTGGGGCAGGTGAGCAGTGGGAGAGATGCTTTTCCTCCTCCTTC
>VZSZ01010727.1:64508-143481 GCA_013398815.1 Ibidorhyncha struthersii | reverse complement strand
TACAATCCTGCTTTTTTGATCTTGCTTCCTGCAATATTATGAGGACTGCAATGGATTGCTATGGCAACTGGCCAACCAGGCCTGCATACTAAATGGAGACACCTCCATGAGGGGCTCAGAGAGGAAGGAGATAAAAGTGTAAATGATGCAAACAAACAGAACAAACTCCCAACAACAGCAGTAGCACCACTTGGATGTGTTACCCTGTGGGATGGGATGGGGGAACACAAAGAATGAAGCCCAGTATTGCTGGCAGCCTCAGGGCCAGAACTTTTTGTCAGGCACCAGCAGGATAGAAACATCACACTCTTCTGCTCCCCCCTCCCTCTGCAGCCTTCACCACAAGCAGATATCTAGCAGACGTATTGGTCTGTAAATATAGGTGGACTGCTAATTTGCGGGGAGTTGGGGGGATGGCTGTGTGAAATTGGGGATGCAAATGTTCAATTATTGCAGCTTGACAGTGATGAATGGAGAAGGGAAGAGGGGCTGCATGGCTGCGTTCCTCCTCTGGGTGCTTCTGTTCTGATTGGTCTGAGCTGCATCCCTGTCCCTATGCCGGTGCCTCTGGGGAGAGCTGGGCGGGAGGGGGGAGTGTTACAGAACAAAAATGCCTCTCTGGCATGGGGCAGGGACAGCTGACAATAGAGTAGGTCTTCTCTGTTTAATAAAACAGGGCAGCGATGTTGGTTCCTAAATACCTGGCAGAGGAGTCAAGGAGGTGGGGAGAGTATATGTTTTTCCCTGGCACACTTGGCTTTATCTCCACCTTCATCTGTCTGCTGTATTGGGTGTCCCTCCAGCCTCCCATCCACAAGCCCATATGGCAACTGCCCCTCCCCACAACTGGAAGGAGCCAGCCTGTTTGCCAGAGAAGGAAGGGGGGAGTGTGTGGTGAGAGGCAGGGGGAGGTTGGTGCTGCTGTTAGGGCCAGATGGCCCTGAAGGGCCTTCAGCCGCCTGAGGTGGCTCATTGTAGGCTGCTGTCTGGCTCAGACCTTTTCAGCTCCTTTATCTCTGCTTTTCTTCTCCCAGCTCAATGAGCAATATCTGGTGTAACAGGGACCACTTGAACCCAGTACTGCCATTAAAAACTCATGGGTTTCATCCTGGTGGGCTGTGGGATGAACTAGGTGAGCAGGTTTGCTCCACTCCCCAGGCCAATGGAATTGAAGAGCGTTTGGCCCTGCGCTGCAGTAGGGCAGCCTGTCTGATTGTGCCTGTAGCCCAGGAAGACATTCTGGGTACAGAGGAGCTCAACAGATGTGCATATCTAGCTCTAGTCCCAAGCTGAGGCCTCGTAGAGCTTGGCAGAGAGAGTATAACAGCTAGTGCCTTGGTCATGCTTTTCTTCCAAAGGGTTCCATGAGCCTTTGCCAGCTTGCCTGTCTTTACTCTCCATGCTTTACTGAGAACAAACTCCCACTTGTCTTCCACGGGGTTGCATTGGTGCACAGGGGATGACAATTTTGCCCTTCACCTGGAAGGAAAGTCACTATGTGTTAAAACAACACATTTTTACATGCAGGGCAAAGTGCTTACCCAGGTACCAGGCAGCTTCTTGAAATCAGGTTCAGAGGCACAAACCTGATAAAGGAGCAAGACTCCACAGAGCAAAACAGGTGACAGGGAATGCTAGAGAAAGAGGCAGACCTGCTCTTCCATAAAACATAGCTATCTTTGTAAATTAATGAACCCTGCTGAAAGACAGTGTGCAATTAACAAAATGTGCATTTAGCAGTACTTTCACCCAGTTTTAATTATTTGGAGACCTGCACAGAAAATCAAGCAATGTTGTTCTGGGGCTCCAATTCTGGCAGTGATATCTGCATGCGCTTACCAAACTGACAGCCAGCAGAGGGGCCGTGCTGTCCTGCAGGGCACTGCTGTGACAGTGACAGGGCCAGCACATTTATGGTGTCATTCTGCATACGGTGCTCCATGCAGAGCAGCCCGCCTTTATGGTGTGTCTTTGCTGCAGAATTAATGGCTTTTTTTTTTTTCTTATCATCCTTCTTGGCCTGTTCTAGATAGCCATACTGCAAAACTGCAGGTGAGTTGACTGTACTGCTTTATTCACAACCAGCCGCACTATAAAGTTGTCTGGGTTCACATCCCATAGCAATCTGTGCTGCGGTAAGACGAACTACTCTTGAATACATTTTCCAATGAGTTTTCCCTGTTGTGTATGAAAATGGAGAGCTATCAGAACTTGAGCAATTCAGTGGATTTGAGTTATCAAAATGAGAACACCCATGGTGTTACATACCCTCCTGGGCTCCACAGTAGCATGTTGCTGAAGTCATTGTGGGGCTGCTCGTCGCAGACTTACTGTGTGTGTGTAGCAAGGAAATCTCATCCCATTGCTATGTGCACATTAACAGCCTCGTTAAATTTGAGAGGCTGAGCAAAAGATTTGCACCACCGATTCTTTCCTCTGCTCCCTGCGGTTAGGGTGTAGCTCACACATTTGCATTGTGTTACTACAGCCTCCCTCCTGCTCCTTGATCTATGCCCCAAATGGTTGCCACCATGGTCCTCCCACCATCATGTAACCAGGTACTCTTTCACATGTGAATGAAGATGACACTTCAAAGATTTGCAGAAATGGTTCTTAATGCATTGGTGGAGTAGCATATAGGGGCTAAAGTAGGCGATGGAGTCAGCCTACTGTCTGTTTCAGTGGTACTGTTGGTAATGCTAAGATAGCAGGAAGCATCTTGAATACCATGATTGGTAACAACTACATAAATATATAACTAGAGTGTATAACTTTATGAAGTACATTGGAGAGGGCAGAGCTATAACAAGTGTTCTGTATTAACCTTACTGCTGCACACAAGCCCCTTTCAGTGTAGTAGCTATGTAAAAATACTAGATTTGTCTCTGAGCCTCTGCAGAGGCTGGGGAATGCTGCTCTGAAGGTGTGAGTCTGAGGAGCTCTGCAGGAGCCATGCTTTGAATGCCGACATCCTGTTCCCATGAAATTCGGCATCCTTCCAGAAGTGGGCTTCAACTGCATGGCCCTTCCACAAAATATTTTCA
Organism: Ibidorhyncha struthersii; assembly: GCA_013398815.1. Lineage (NCBI taxonomy): Eukaryota > Metazoa > Chordata > Aves > Charadriiformes > Charadriidae > Ibidorhyncha > Ibidorhyncha struthersii. Next base: position 140,437 of record VZSZ01010727.1, on the reverse strand, counting down.
GTTGATTTTCCTTTGCTAGTTTCAATATGTTGTTGTTCCATTTGTGGGCCTGTACCAGGCTCCCTGTGGTTGGTGATTAAACATGCTGGAAATTCTTGTGCTTTGATTTTTGACCAAAGACCCTAGGCTGGCTGGCACAAAGGGATAAGGTTTGCTGACTTTGGTGTAGGAGGCCCTGAGTTCAGATTTGCTTTCCCTTCTCAGCACTTTTTCTAATGAAAACAATAAAAAGAAGAGAGATGTGATCAGAAAGCACTTGACAAGTACAAAAATATTGGAAATGGGAATGTTTGCTGCAGAAATGGGAAGAAGTTAGAACAGGCTGAGCCTTGAAATGGGCCAAGTTAAATAAGCAGCAAGTCCTGATAACTTAGCCCTTTTTTTTTTTAAGGCTCATACACCCACATATGGGATCTCAAAAGGGTGAGCCAGTGTAACCCTAATTGTATCTTATTTATCTTGGCTGTTTAAACAGCTCACCATGCTGTAACTTGGCCCCTTCCACAGTGATTGCATCTTTATACAGTTGACCTTTTCTTCCCCCTCCAGTTTTTTTGTATGTGCTACAAGTTTTCATGTCAGATATAATTATCTGAACCCCCGTAGGCTGTAAGGATAAGGTTTCAGCCATTTTTGGCAATGGGGTTCTTTCCCAGGGCTGCAGATGGGTTAGGTGAACCAGATGTACTCAGATAAGTTTGTTGCAATTTCTCTCTGGTTTTGGGTTGTGCTTCAAAGGCTGGCCTCTGCGCTTAGGGGTTAGTTGCCTTATAAATTGTAACTTATATTTTTGTTTTTGTGATGAGGGCATTTTTCATTTTGTTGAAGCCAGGCTTCAACGATTATGTTCTTGTAGGTTCCCTTCTAGAACCTGGGATGTGACAGTTGTGTGTGTTTGCTGGTATGTAAGTGCTTGGACTAAGGTTGAAAAATAAAGTATTAAAAGATGTTTGGAATCAGAGGCAGCTCTGCTGCTATTGTACTGTATCACCTGCAGTAAGCTCTGTGTAAGGGGCTGCTCTATAATGGCACCAGATTTACCTGAGAGATAAAGACACTGCCTGGGTGTCAGCGCAGCGTGTGTACCACTGCACAGCCAGCCTTCTGCTGCCTCCCCTGCCGCCTGCCCGCCCCCCACCCCCAGCCACTCCTGAAGCTGCATCTCTTAGTCTGATTCTTATGGATTACTGGTGGGCTGGAAAGTAGACAGATTGGTGAGCTTGTTAATTAATTCTGTTTTATTATTATTATTTATACTGAGAGACTACAAAGAGCTGTCTGAGGTCAGGCTTTCCATTTCACTAGACACTAGAAAAACACATGGGCAGGACACTTTCTACCTTAACTTGGTTTCTATCTCAGTAGACTATGGTAGTTGTGACCCTGATTTTGCAGAGGGGGAATGGGAGAGATGGTGAGTAAGGGATTTGGCCAAGGCTGTGCAGAGATTCTGACTGAGCCAGAAGGTAACATCAGCTTTCCCCAACCCTTGTGCTGGGCCTGTGTCACAGGGTTTCTCATTGAAGCTTTTTCTTTTAAAATTTCTCTTTTTTAGTATTTCCATGCAGAGTTACAACCTCTTCCCCCCGCCCCATTTCTTGCTCTCTCACCCCATCTCCCTGGACTCAGAGCCCCAATACCAGTATTTGCTGGGAACGGCATCATTTTGGAAGCAGAACACAAAATATGTTTCAAGTGATGGCCCTGTTCAGCTGCACCACTTGTAAGGGGTGGAAGGGAAGTGCAAAGAGCTCACTGGCTTCTTTGTGTCTGTGAGTTGGTGTTTTTTTTCTCCTTTCTGCAGGTGCCACTCAGGTGCACCTCCTGATTTCGGTTGGGAGCCCCATTCTCTGACAGGGCCACGGGCCACACCTGAACTCTGCTGAGCCCCAGCTGCACTGACTGAAGGCCGTCAGAGCTCATACTGCCCAAACCCCTCAGGAATTGGCTTCTTTTTTTTTTTTTAATTTCATGGTTTTGTCTGTTTGGGAGGTGACCAGTGGCACTTAATGTGGGTCAAGCCTGGCAAACTGATCTCCATGGCAACCCTTAATGAATGCCATTGGCTCAGTGGTTCCATCCCTGCATCTCATTAAATTTCAATGACTTTCATGGGGCTCGGACATGTAATTAATATCAAACACATGGTATTCAGTAGAATAAGGTTTAACAGTAGGCAACATGTGCAGGAGTGGGAGAGTGATGTGGGGGGGAATGATCGGGCTCTGTCCCCAAACACCACAGTAACAGACAGCCCCTGAAAAAGAAGTGAAAGGCAGAGCCTGGCCATCGCTGCTCGCTGCCTGGCAGAGCCGTTGACGGGGTCTTTAGCCCCATTTACTTTGGTGGGAGATTGGAAAACAGTTCTGTCATCAGGGCTGATGCCACCATGTTAGAGTGTTGCTTTGTCACCAGTGGCCATCTTGCTGAAGGCAACATAGTCCCATTGTAGGAAATGGGGTCATATGTGCTAGCTAAAGGAAACTCCTCAAAGGCCAGGGAGACTGGAGGAAGCGGCACAAGGCAGGAAGACAACTTCAGTTGCTATAGTTTGATTTATTTTGATTGTGTATAGGTACAGCCTCTTCCTGTTCCCAGCTTCTGTGGCACATGGCAAACTGGCCCCGTGCCCTGCACAGCAGCATTGCAGAATAGCTTCCAAAGCCCTCGCAAGAAACTGTTGTGGACTGGGAAAAATCTTGTGCTTATCATTAGGGTTGAGTGAATCATAAGATGCTTCAACAGCAAGCAAGAGAAATTCAGGCTGAAGATGCAGCAGCAGGAGCAGTGCCACAGTGTCAGCACAGAGAGCACCCGAGCCTTGCACCATCTAGCTGCACAACAGGGCCAGGGGAGGCTCATTCTTTAGGGAAGGGACAGATGCCAAAATACAGGGGGGAGTGGTGAGGAGTGATTTTTTTATTTTTTTGCAAAAATGAATTTGAATTTCCTAGGGTTTGCCTGCCTCTAGTGAAGACCTCAGTCATTTCAGCTCTATTAAAATCTTGCAGCATCTTATCTCCCGTGGATTAATGTTATCAGACATGAAAGGAAACAAAAAGGTGGGGGGAATGGAGGAAATAACCTCTGCTAATTACTAATATACAAAATGAGTAATGAGATGAAGAAATAATGTGCTATCAGATACAATCCTGGGGTTTTTAAAATGAATTATTTCATCTTCAGCTGCATTGCTGCTATTCCCCAGGGAATAATATACAATTCCCACAAGGATATGAGGGTATAATTCAGTGGCAGCTCTGGTGAAGTTATATTCAGTTTAATGAACGTCGGTGGGAAGCTAAGATTGAATTATTGCCTGAGTGCTCTGTCAGGTTGCCTCATGTTGTTATGCAGGATATAAAGAAAATTATTATTGACAATACTAAGGAGATTCATTTTGTCTGAGTGAAGGAGGCAAAGGAGGTGTATTGAATATGTGACGTAGTGGGAGAAGGTTAATCATGACTGTAATGTGGGATGGGGAGATCGATCATGCGTGGATCACAGGGATGGATATTTAATATATGTGTGACATGGCAGGGGAAGTTTTACTGGCTAGGATGGGTGGAAGGGACAGAGTTGGAGGCAAGAACAATGACTTACTGTGTGACTAGTAACAGTGTGGGGAGGGCAGTATTTAGGAATCTGTGTGCCCAGTAGAAGTTGCAGCAGTGGGGGGCGAGTGAATGGGATTCCTAGCAGAGTTAGCCTAAGTTCAAGGCATCTCTATGTCTGCAAAGAAAACCCAGGTCTTTGCAAGCTTGCAAATGGCAGTCGGCCATTTACCCAGGTGCTGCTTGTCCTCTCTTGCCATTAGGTGGCAGCATCTTGATGTGCAAAACGTGCTCCTGGAGCATTTACAGAGGCCTTTAACTCCGGCAGTCCCAAAGGTATCTCCAGAGGTTTGTGGGTTCAGATTCAAATCACCTGTTCACACCAAGGAGTACTGTGCCCAGGTTCCTGATGAGGGCCCGGATGCAGAGCGGTTACAGCATGGTGCTGCAAGTGACATGTAGCAGAATTGGAACCAAAACTCATTTTCTGTAGGTCCCAAGCTGTGTTTTTATTTTCTCCCTGTGTTACAACTGGAGATTCCAATCACATTCTCTGGGGGGTTTGCTCACAGCTTGCTGGGAGACCAGCTCAGAGCCTGGGAAGGGTGATGTTGGGACACAGTGACGCATGTCAAATGAAGGAAGACAGAGATTCTCAGCACATCCCTGTACTGTACAGACAGATAAACCTTGGTAGCTTTTGGTATAAAGCTGGAGGGCAACAAAGAAGATAATAGATAGTTTTCTGCACTGGCCTTGCACTTGCTCTGGGCCCCATATCCCACACTGGAATAGGCTTGCTGGCATAGTGGAGTACTGTTGTTCAGTTGTCTCTCCAGCAACAAATGATGCTTAGACTCATTTAATGTATCTCATTTTTTAGTCTTCTGCCTGCTTCTCCTTCTCTAAATGCCTTTATTTCTTTCTTCCCTTTCTTTCCTTTTCCCAACCCACTCTACTGCTTACAGAAGCATAGACAAATTGAGCTGGAAGGGAACTCAAGAGAATCAGAATTATTATTCTGACTCAGGGCAGGCTCAGCTTTGCCAGTACCACTCCTGGGAGATGTCCAGCCTGTTCTTAGAACTCTCCAGGGATAGAGCTTCTGCAGCCTCCCAGACAGTCCAGTCCTATTGCTTCATTATTCCCTACCGTATGAAATGGCTTCTTGGTGTCTTACCTGGACTGTCCTTGGTTCATTTTACACCAATTTTTATTACATCCACCACGGACTTGGAGAATAGATTGCCTCCTCCCATTGTCACATCCTTTTCTGTGTTTGAGTACTTCTGTCATATTTCTCCATAGGGTTTTCTTATTCCTCAAGAGTATAAATTGAACAACCTCAATTCCTGTAATTTTTGATTGTAAAGCAGATTTGCTTAAGCTCTCCTCATTCTTACTGCTCTCTTCTGGGCTCGTTAGTAGAGGAGAATGGACATAAAATTTTTGGTTAGTTAAGCTACGTTTGCGTAAGAACTTAGCTAGCTTCCCTGGCTTAGCAGAGAGTAATAGACTGATAGTCCCATCAGTTCTAGGTATTTTCATGGACAGTCTTGACTTGAATCAGAAGAGAGAGATATGTAAAAAACTGAGAGTAATTATGTGCAAAACTGCAGAATTAGCAAAACCAGCTTTTGCTAAAACCAGATTTGAGTATCTTTGAGTTCTCTGTATCTGTCAACTTTCATTGACCTTGGCCAATAACTAATAAACAATATGTAGTCTATGGTATTGTAATAAATATTAATAAATTACATGATTACTAATGGAGACACTTGCACAAACATGTACTTACATGTAGAGCAGGATTGTGTAAGACTCTGTTTTCTCAGGAAACCAGCCAATAAGTAATGGATGGTTTGGAAAAAAGGATCTGAACATTTTCAAACTTCCAAGAAACATATGCTTAAACATAGACATTAGAAATGCTTTTTAAAAAAATCTATCAAATATCTTTTTTATCTTGCCCCTTCCTACACAGGAAATTAATGATTTATTCTTCAGGATTCCAGGTCACAGAATTCTAATCGAGATCTCATTGCACACACTCAGAAGGTAGAGGTCATTGATTTGAGGGGTTTGTTTGATTCATCAAACTTTCCATATTGAAAAATGTAACCTCCAATTTTGAGTACCAGTAGGGCAAAGGGATGTTTGCGTCTGGAGCACTGGATGAGTCCCATCTTCAGTACGGAATAGAGTCAGCACCTATTAGAAGGAAAGAAATGTAGTGAAATCTAGTGCAAACTATTATAAGCAAAGCAGCTGGTGGTCTTGTTTCAGCAAATTCCATTAGCTTGCAAAATAGATCTGTCCAAAAATCCTTTTCACATTTTTTTCTTGCCATCCACAAACAACTTCAAAAGCGGATTAAATTCAATCTCCTTGGACCTGTCCACCACATTTCACTTTCCTATTTTCTTGGAAAAAAATCCTACAACAAAATATGGTGATGATTCTTTCCTTTCTCAACCTCTCACTCACAGTGTTTGATCTGTCTGTTCAAAGTGCAGTCAGTTGCAGTCAGCATGTTTCCATTATAGACAGGAGGAGCGCCCAGTCCAGACCATCTAGAACTTCTCCAGTGGTGGGATTCAGAGCAACATGGAACACTATCGATTTCCATCTGCTGAGATGAGAAGACTGATAGGCAACGAAATAAGTAAATAGATGGAAACAAATTTTCTAATGGCCAAACTAGAAGATATTCTCATAAATTATAGAATACTTTGTGTTAGAGGAAACAACTGAAGGTCATCTTGTCCAATCTTCTGCTCAAATTCCCCAACAAACATATTTGAATTTTGATATCCTATATCTCACTGTTACACTCCTACACTGTTTTGTTTGGGTTTTTGAAGATTTACCAAAGTCCCATGGGTAGCATTCTTCTAAGAGACAGTCCTCAGATGCAAAATTTGGATCTACATTCAGAATCGTAATTGCAGGAAAAGTCTGTGCTAAAATATAGCTGAAGTCAAGACTATATATCAGTATTTTAAGAGTAAAATATTGCAATATGTATCATTCCAGAAGTGTATGTTGTGTGCCCAGGGGATTCAGAAATGAGATAAAACTTTAAAAAAATCCAAATAAAGGAAGGAACAGAAAACCATCCAAACCTATCTAACTCTACCTTGTAGAGATACAGATTTGTTACTATGATAGAGATGTCGTAGTGCTTGTGGTTGAAATTAAGCAGATAGTAAGACCCACTAGATTTTACACATTAGAATTATTTATTTAATTTTTTACTAGGGTCATTTGGAACGTGCTGATGACAGAGAACAGGTATCACATTTCTTAATGGAATCCAATCTTAATTTTTCTTTGTGAGCCGAATAGTAAAATATATTGGTAAATTCACCTGTAATTCCTACTGTAAAACCAGAAATCAAAGTTTTTATTCTAAGAAGACACCAAACTTTTTCTTGTGAAACAAGGATTTTGGGGTTTTAGGAAAGTCCATTTAAGAACGACTCTGCTCTGGACTTGCGTACCTGGCATATGAATGGGGTGGATGGAGATTGATGTATGGAGAGAAAAGCAAAGCCTGTAATGAGATTTGTTGTTTTGCAAGTGTGGTGGTCAGAGCTGATTTGAAACTGGCAGTACCTTACTCATAACTGAGAATAGGCACAGAGGGATCACATTTTAATTTTTTTTTTAAATGGTAAAATACACAAGTCACAGGCAGTACATGCCCCTGGTGTTCAAGTACTGAAATGGCTCATGCAAGACTTTTTCTTACCTCATCCCCATCTATTTGTGTCCTACCAAAGTCAATAGGAAGGTTGTTCCTGAAAGCAGGCTTTTGGTTTTACCTTTGTGTTGGGTGTGGAGGAAGAGGAGGAGGCCTGCAGACGTGCTACTTCCAAGCTTTCTGGCACAGAAAACAGTTGCTGCATCACACCAGACACCACTTTGACTAGTGCAAGGGAAAGGCCCTAGCTGAAACCTGTTGCTGCCTGCTGGAGGCCAAATAAATGCTAGCTAAGTTAGAACTGCCACAACTGCATTCCCCGGCAAAAGGCTACTCTAGTTAAATGTGCAGAAGCAGTGGGCTTGGGGACTGAAAAGAGGAACCATAATGGGAAGATGCAACCTGTAAAGGTCCATTACCCTTCCTTCTAGCCTCAGGTTGGCAGTGAATGAGATTTTAATTCTCTTGTGGCTGCTGTAGGGTGCTTGTTCTTTGGCGGCTTGACCAGAGCATTATGTTGTGCCTAGCACAGAAGCTGCTTCCTGACAGAGGATGTGGTACTTGTTCTCCGTTTTCCCAGATTATTAGTGGAGGTAAACTCTGTATCTCAAACTCACCTGTCCTAAATCTCACACTTGGCACCCAGGCCATTTTTTTTGTGAGTGGGAAGTACCCACTTTTGCCTGGTAGAAAATCAATCAGCTTAGCACAGCTTTGTCTTAGGTACTGAAGGATGGAGAGGGAACCAGGTGCTGTGAAGCTGAGGGAGGAGCCTTTCTCCAGCTGGAGCCCTCAGAGTACTAGTGCATGAGATCAGCATTGGCACCATCTGATCCAAGCTTGCAGCAGGGAGTCTGTGTAGAGCCCCGAGTCAGGTGTCTCTGGTATTGCCTTAGGCATGGCAATTCCCTTGTTTCCCATTTGGGGGCCCAAAATTGCTAAGGGCTTGGCATGGATGGGGAGTTCTACTCATTGAAACAACTCAGGAGGTCTGGTTCCCAGCTTCTGCTTACAGCTCCCTGCCAGGGACTCTAGCTGAGCTGCTGGTAGCGTGGAATGACAAGCTGGAAGCTCAGGGTTTCCCAAGGCTCCTGCCCAGTAACTGTTCTGGCAAATGAAGCCTTGTCACTGAAATACAGTTCCAGCCTTGTGTCTGGAAAGATGGCAAGGCCCTTTTGCTATTGTGTGGAGATCTCTCTCTCTCTCATGTTATCCAGTCAGTGTGTTGGGGGATCTATACATTAAATAGATTTATGTGTTTAATAATTATTAGTTTCAAAGATTTAAAATGCCCTGCTGCTGTTTCTGTGACTCTGCCTCCCTGGGGCGTTAAAGAAAGTGAAAATCCTTCATCAAGGGAAAGGAAAAGATTAGAAACTTTAAATCTTCCATCATTTGGAAAATATGTTGTGGAGAGGATAAACACACATTCTCTGAATGTCACTGTGCTAGGTGGGTGAGTGTGTATGTCTTGGGGTTGCACATCACACGTGTGTTTAGGGAATGTGTAATGGTGTGTAAAATGCGTAATGTTTATCTACTCCCTCCTTGCTTTGAGAGGGACATTTAGACAAGTTAGGGGGCATAACCAGAGGAGACTTCACAGCAGTTCTGCCACTGTTTTGTTGTACAGTGGTAATTTCATAGAAAGAAGCAGTCCTGATTTATCAAGAAAAAAGGAATGGGATTTACCAGTAAGAAGATGTAGCTACTTCTAATACAGCCTCGCTGGTTTATGTCATCTTCAGTGCTGTCTCTTGGTCTGTGCTCATATCTCCAAAGCTGTCTCATGCCAGAGCAAGTCCCATTGTGTGAAAGTGCTCATTTTTGTCTCCTTTTCATGTAGAGTGATTATAGTCACTATAAAACCAAAAGGGAACAACAAAGGGAAATTTGAGAACTGAAATGCTTGTACATGAGGCTTATTAACATATTCCTATCTGGATTTGGTGCAAAACCAATGCAGATTCATTAGATAATAATACTAGAGGCATGAGGAGTTAGGAATGCAACTTACAGAAACTGAATTTAAATGATCCATTTTGAAATGAGAGTTACATATGGAAAGGAAAAGAAAACCAATTTGGATGACATTTATAATAGTGGAAGCATTCATTAATTTTGTGCTAATCCTGATTCACTTACGCTGTCACACAAAAATTAGAGGTTGCACAATAGAACTTAAAGACAAGTAGCATGAAATTGGAAAGTGTGTGATGGTTCTGGGAAGAGAAGGTTTAGGGAAAACGTATATTGTGAAAGATGAGAATTATACAGTAAAGAATTCTGTTTCCAGAATTTCCTGAGACCTTGGCATTTCCAGGGTCCCAGAAGGATGACAGATGTGTAGGAAGCACCACAATTCCTGCCATAAAACAAGTCCTGAAATCACAGGAATAATGTGGTTGTATAGAAAATGTAAGTGAAAGCACAAGGGTATATCTCTCTTCCGATCAAGGGGGTTCCTCGTTATGCAGAACACAAAGAAGTGCTCTTTCATTTGCAAACGAGAACTGCATGGTGAAATGGCAGAGCTCTGAGAGGCAAGCAAGCTTTATGTCTCTTGCACATTGAACCCTGGGCACCTGCTTAGCCCAGCTCCACACCCTCCATCAAATCATGAGAAGTCTCCGTCTTCTTCCCACCCCTGACCTGAGCAGTTGCAGTGGCCTTGGTAGGAAGAACTGAGCTATCTGACCTGGTTTGCACACCCAGGCGTGCAGACTGCAGTCTTGCTACCAGGCTCATACTGACATTCAGGGATCTGTGGAACGGAAGTTTATCTTGAAATTTGGCAGCACAGAGAGGCAGATAGTATTTGTGAATAGTTTGCCAAAATTCCCTCAGGGCCTTAGCAAATAGCAGCTTTTGAAGGAATAAGCTGCATTTTTTGCTTGTGATTTAATTTTAAGAAACCCTGTGGAAAAATCCCTTTGTAATTGGCCGTGCAACCTTAGGTTGCTAGTTCAGATCTGATCAGTACAGTCAAGACAGACTCTCAAACTTTGGTTTGTGGACAGCTGCCTAGAGGAGCAGATAACAAACAGCCTGCAAGGCAGACCCTTTATATGCAGGGAATCAAATATGGCATGCTTCAAAAGCACCAGTGTCAGTAACATAGCAGCTCTGTCACCTTTTCCTGCAGTAGCAGCTTCTGATCTGGCATGAACAAGTACGAGGAGTTGACAATGCCTGGGCTCTGGCTGGCAGCTGTAGGGGCTGGGTTGACCCATCCTAAGCACCAACAGGCAAATAAATTCAACCCTTGGAGCAATGCCTGCTCCTGGTGGAGATGAAAAAAAAAAACCTTCATGGACACTACAGTCTGAGTTCACTGTGTCAAGGAGAGTGGCAGGCAGTGAACAAAAGTTTCACGTGCTGCAAGTGGTTTGCAAGGTTTGGGTCTTTATACACTCTGGTTATAGAAGAAAGATCCTCTTATGCCTGATAGATGGAGAATCTGGAGGGCTATTTCTATACTTGGAGTAATCAGTAATCTGACCAGCCAGTTTGCTTTTCTACCACAGTCATAGCAATGGGGTCTTGCGCTCAGGTAACTAACTCAAAGCAAGTTGGTGCGATGCTACTGGCAGTACCTGTCATATTCTGTGCATAATTACAGAGAGTGACAAGCTTTCCCACACTACCAGCCTCTTACTTGTAACTGCTGGGGTATGCAGGACTTTTCTCCTTCACCAGCATTTGCAAATGTCAGTGCCCTGTTCCCATGTGAGCTGAACCCCATCTTGTATGTGTTACAATTTAACACCTTTAAGGAGTAAAACATCACACAGTAGGGGTGTGTGTGTGTGGCCTGAAATGGCCATTTGCTAGGCGATGTTTGCGATCCCAAGCAGCCTAAGAGGAAGAGAAAGACAAATGGAGAAAAGAGGGTTTTCTATTAATGGGAGCAGTGGTGTGTGTGTGTGTGTGTGACAGTGAAGGTCCATGTGTGCACAAACATGCTTGAAGGTCTTCATTGTGTCTGTTTGAATATTTGTGTTTATTATGCTGGAGCTAAATTTCCTGCTGCTGTTAGCTCTATTTGCTTTTTGTCCATGCTTCATGACATTAAACATGCTTGTTGATGTAAGTAGTACATAGATACCTTTATGTGTCTACAGTCTTCAAGGGATGCGTGAAGACATAGGACTTTTCAGTATCCTACATATGAAATATTTGCGTCAGTCATCTTTTCTTTTTCCTCTAAGAAAGAAACATTTTGATTATTTTTTCCCCCCTCTGATCGGTGCTTATTGGCCAAAGGTATCTCAGCCCTCTGTGGCTGTAATCTGTCCTACTCATTGCTGATGCGTTCAGGAGAGTGGAGAGGCTGTCTTATCATCATTGCAGCCGGAGTGCTGCAGTCTGTGTCCCTGCCCTGGCTCCCAAATGAGTAATGGACAGACTGTTTTCCAGAAGCCCCCTGTTGCTCAGAATGCTGAGAGCAGAGGAGAGGAGATCCTTCCCAGCACAGTATTACTTAGGAAAAGCAGATTTTTGACTCAGCTCCTTCTCTTGTATTTTCATACCCTTTTTTACTTTACTCCAGAGGTGCTATATCTGTGCCAGGCACTCAGTTCCTTGGTGACCCAATGGTGGCTTGGATCAGCCCCTCTCAGTGACAGTCTCCTGACTGCCCATCTTCTCATAGTTTTAGAACAGGACGCAGGAGTTGCGTTTCTTCAGATATGGCTGGAGATGGTCAGGATTGTCTGAAGCTCTGGCTTAGCTGTGTGTGATGTGTACAGGACCTGATCTCACTAAGTCCTGGATTGAAAACTTGGCCCTGTCGAAGTCAGTGGCATTGTTTCATTTCAGTTACTCCATTACTTAAACCCGTCTCTGGCAAATGCTCCAGATTTATAGTTGTCTTTTCAGCATGTTCTTAATGCATTTGCAACACACTTGTAATGCGACTACTGTTTTATTATCATCCTTCTATAGTCAGTATAATTGTTGTACTTTTAATATAACAAAAAGCTATGATTTAATATTTTTAAATGGATTCAATTAAAATGGGAGAGTTGCATTATAGACATTATGTCAAGATATGCTTAAAAGCATGTGGCTGCATTTATACATTTCTGCAAATAAAATGCAATTTCATTCTTTCAGTCCCAAATAGTCCCACAGCAGGCTGTGCTGACTTGGGAACATGGCATTTGCTGTTTACAGAGAAAAGTTCATTCATAGAAATGTAAAGGCACAATGACTAGCAAAGGAGGGGAGAAGTGATGAACTGTCTGTGCCACTTAGGTGCTACTGAATGAGTTTCTGCATCCTCAGCTTGTATGACAACCTGGGATCTTGGGCACTTGCCATTTACAGCACCACCTTGTATGGTGACCTGGTGACACCATGCTGGAAAAGAGCACTCAGAGGATTAAAAAGGTCTTTCTTGTCTTCTACCTTTCTTTGATAGCTTTGCATAGAAAACTGTAGCTATACCTGAAGAGGATTAACTTGCTATATATCTGCATGGGTTATTATTCTTTCACTCTAGATAGAGAATTGCATGCCAGCAGTTTACTGAATTCTTCTGTCGGGTAGTTGTGACAGTGTTAAAAAGTAGGTCATTTGAATGCATTGCTGATAACAGTAATGGATTCACACATCAGCTGGCTGCTCCATACACATGTAACCCCTGCCCAATGTCACCTCCAGAGTGGTTCACTCCCACCAAGCGGAATGTGCTGTTCTACTAATGCACATATGCATACTTTGCATTTCAAACTAAGGAGAGCTGAGGGCTTAGAAAAGGCTAGTAATAGCTATTCGCTACATGTTTTGTCAAAATTTCAGACCTGGGCTCTGTCACCAGCCATTCGGGAAGGATAGGATATATGAGGTAGTATCAGGATTAGAACTTGCTAAAAAAGTTGTCTTGCGGGAAGGCTGTTTAAAAAATAAAATAGATTTAAAAAACCCTCTTGTGCTCTTTCTGCAATACACACACCAGAGGATGCACGGGGTGTGTGGCTGACACTGACCCGGCCTGCACTGAAGTGACTGGGATGCTCAGTGCCTAAGGGGGTGCAAACTCTGTAATCAACAGCTCTGCATTGCTTTGCATGAGCAGTTGTTTCTTCCTGCTTTCATGAGAACTTGAAACTAACTTCTGAAGGTTGAGATCTTAAATACTGTATATACTTCCTTATGCTGTCCCCTAAACAGCCTAAAGCAATGGCAACAACCAAGAGCAGCCAGGAGCCCTGGGTTACATTTGCATGTCCTGCTGTAGCTGTAGTTGAGCCACAGGAAGCAGCAATATGCCTCTGCCCTCCCCAGGGCAGCTCTTCAACAAGCAGCATTGAGTTAGGGAGCAACTGCAAATGTAGTTATGCTAACAGATCAGAAGGGCAGTGGCAGAGCTTGGGCTAGGGAATTAACATGATCATCGGGCTGCTGCATGCAGAACAAGAGGTTCTAGAGACTGACACACACATTTCTTGCCACTGTAAGCATCCTCTGGTGAAGCAGGCCTTAGTTCCCATGGAAAGGATAGTTCACTTACAAAGCAAAATCCGTCACCTCTACTTGATCTCGCCTCAGAGAGCCACAATAATTTTGTTTGCTATCCAAATTGAAATTAACTATGGAATATTGCAGAAATGTTTGCTTTTAAACTGGAAGAAACAAAACAAAGCAAAACCAAGTCTAATCTCTTCTTAAACCCCACTTGTTCATGCAAAAAAACCCGAGACTGGGGTAAGTGTACTTTGAAGTGCAAGTTAGGAAAGCCCAAGAGGAGAGCTAAAAACCTGCCAAAATACGTTAGAGGCACAAAACACTGAGTTAACTATTTGCTAATTGACTGTGCCATGAAAGGAAGAGGGCATTACTCAGACTGTAAAGTGTGTCTTTCAGTAGTAGTGCTGGACAGTACAAAATCTTGTTTGATAGGTGACAGTAGCCTGGTGAAGGTCACACACAGCCTTTACCTTCCCCCCTAGTTCTGCTGCGATCAAGAATCATGTGTGTGTCCGAGCTACTTAAAAATATCTTATTATTGGATTCGCTTTTCTTGTATAAAGATTCAGGAATTGCTGATGAGACCAAAACCTGCAGCTTTAGAGAGAATGTATCTGAAGAGTCAGCAGCGATACGCTACCGCAGGCTGTTTCTGTGCATGCCTGCAGTAGGAGGTTAGCTTTTCTAGTGCAGCATAACGCAGCGAGTTGATGGAAAGCTGAGTGTGATGCAGGCCTGGCTAATTGGAGCACTCCTGGGAGGATGTGAATTGCACAGTTTCCATAATGAGTAGAGAGAAAAGATAGTTTACATCCCCTAATGTAACAGCGTCAGGACAAGATTAATAGAACCACAGCAGCGGTGTCTATCAGAGACTTCATTATTAAAGGGACTGAGTTTCGCTAATGGTATTTTGCTGGTGATGGGTGCTGTGAGTCAGTAGGCAAAATCCCTTCCCTGGGTCTCCCCCAACTTTTTTATCACCAAATCCCAAGCTTATAATGGACACACAAACACAGAGATTTTTCTGTTATGAGATGCAATTAAATTGTGGTTAAGCTTCCAAACTACACTGGAAATGGAGTCATCTGAATGCACGATTGTCCATGGATCTTTTATTCTGCTGCCACTTTATACAGGGTCATCTCAGGAAAGTTAATGAAGAGTCATTAATTTGAAGTTAGGGAGATGGATTGGGTTTGTGTAAACATGCCATTTTCCTTTGTTTTTTGAGCACACTATACACTGGCCAGTTCTTGGTGATATTAAGCTGTGTCTCAGCCTGGAGAATGCTTGTGCATACAACTCGGGCAGCACACATTTGGAGAACAGCCACCTTTGTTGGCAATTGTTGCCTGGGAATGGGATGGCAGGCAATGTTACATATCAGTGTGCATGCACCAGACTTGACTGGGAGACCTTTGCTCTGAGAAGCATTGTAGGGTTAGAAACCAAAAGACGTTATTTTGCTGTCATTTCAGGTATTAGAATACAAGCTGTGGTGTTCTTTACAAGTAGGGAGGGAAAAGACCTTTGAGTCCTCACTGCTCTAGGAAAGATGTATGCCTTTTTGCTGCTGGTTTTGGGAAAAATCAGAGTCAGCAATTTCTTACGATCTGTGCTGGCAAAAAGGCTGTGCATCTTTCAGGTATCCTGTTTGTGGAAGGTGCCTTTTTCACACAAACACTACTTGGGCTAACACTAGGTTAAGTGTCTCAAATCCCAGTGCGTGATAGGTAAAACCCAATCCCATACTGGTCAAGTGCAAATTTGGATTAAATCTGTATCCCCTTCCTGGACAGATTTGTGTGTCTGTTGGCACGTGCCCCCTCAGCCCTTGTAAGACATGGTGTCAACTGCCCAGATTCAAGACCTTCGTTGGTGCCAGAAGAACTCTTATCATTTCCAGTGTTTGATACTGTGGTAGCTCTGATAAACTTGGAGGCCCCATTTTGCTCTGTTCTGTTATAGAGGCTTGACGTGCTCCAACCTTGGCTTGGAATGAAGCAGAAGGTGAATCTAAAATACAATAACTGTTTCTGAACAAATCCCTCTAAATACTGTCATTACTCGGAGAGAGTGCAATGGCAGTTACGTGTTCTGTCTGGTAACTGAGAGGGAAAACTATTGAAGCCAAAATTACAAAAATCCCTGAATCTGCCATAAACAACGTACATGCAGTTGTCTGAAGATTTTTTTTCTGCACTTACCAGGATTACACACCTATGGAGCAAAGAAACTGAGAGTCTGGGGGTGCTCTGGACATACAGACCTCTCTCCTCATGGTAGTCCATGTGCATAGCCAAAGATGGTCACTTAACTACCTGCCTGGCCTGCTCTTCTGAGTTTGTTTCTTACTGCAATTGCCCGGGTCATCTTAGAGTGCCTGTAAACAGAGCACATTTCCTTCTATCTTTTTTTTTTTTTTTTTAATGGAGTTAACCACAACTCAATATTTGTATCATTCAAGCTCAATTAAAAGCACACACGAAAAAGTTCATGAATAGTCTGCTTCTAATGAAGAGGCATACTTTCATAACAGCCGATGTTCAAAGATACTTTTAACAACAAGAGTGAAGGATTTATGATGTAAGTCTTTTAGTCATTAAAAAATTGGAATTGTTTCTTTGGAGAAAACAAACAGGCTTTGGGCTCTTCCTAAGAGCAGTATGAACTCAGCGGCTGGCAGCTAGTTAGCCCCCCTGCAGCATGAATTAATGATAAAACTGCTTTCGTTCAGAAGGGAATTTTATTGGGCAGGATGCCGGGTACCAACACAATGAGGTCTCCAGGCGCCCCTCCCTCTAGGGGTCTTCAATTACACTTCGTAATGAGCACTGTTTCATTAGTGAGGAAAGCAAAAGTCGGCACTAATTAAAATTAAATTAGGACACACTCAAGTTGTGTCACACAGTGTGCTGAGATATTAATAAAAAAGAAGCTGCCTCAAACAAGCATGGACCAAAGGGTCAAGTGATAACAATTAAAATATTGGATGTGATGTCAATGCTGAATTTTTAACACTCCAGTTTTGGCTTTGTGTATGGAAAGATGATGTCTGGACTGGTTTCTGTAAGTTGGAAGAGGCATTGCATCAACATCTGTCAACATAATGTCTGACAGAACATTTTCCTAAAGCTTGTGTACTTGCCAGAGTATTTCACAAGAACACATGCATGTGCACATGTGCCTGCAATCTGGTGTTCATGCACGCTGTTGAGCTGACGTGTGAAAATAAGATGTACATTTCACGTGAAAACCCTGCATAAACTCCTGCTGACATGCAAAAGGTGTTTTGCTTGAGCACACACGTAGCGAAGCAGTGCATCTGCACCGTTACATATGTATACTATGAGATGAGCATATATTTTTGTATGTGTGTATTTCATATGAAGGTGGTGACTTCTAAGAACAACTGAGTTCCAGACCCAGCTCTTGGCTCCCTTCCCACAAACACTGATACTTTATTCACCTTAATACTTGTGTGATGCTCTTGATACTTTGTAGATGAGCTTCCCTTACGTTTAGAGCACTGCTGAGCTTCCTTACTGGTTCACTTTTAAAATTTTCCAGCTTTCACTTCTTTTGGCGGGCTCTGTCTCGGGGCCTTCTGCTGTTGCTCCTTGTCACTGTTTGTGTAGTGCGTTGCCAGGAGTGCAGTGCAGGCACCCAGCACCCACACTGATCTTGCTCAGAGCCAGCACAGGTCTGGCAGAGCACAGGCACCCCAGTTCCCCAGCTGCGTCGGTCTAAGCCTGTAGCTAATTGTTCAGGCTAGTTGTTGTAAGCATTTTTGAGGAAAACTTACTGCCCACTTTAACTGTGGTGTTTAATTAAGTTGGTTCCAAAGGCATTTGCCAAAATATCAAAATATATTTGACCTTCAAAATGGATTAAATAGACATGATGTTCAGCAAGGCAAATTGTAGTGAACATCTGTACATTTTGTGTTTAAATATACAGATGTGGAACTTGCTGGGCTGGTGAATGGATATGGAATATTCAGCACACACAGATTGTAATCTGGAAAAGAATTTGTTCTTCTCAGTGAATATGTTCTTGCATGTTAGTAAAATTGTGGCCAAGGCACTTCACGCAGTGTGCATCTGTTTGCCTGTGTAATAATTATTAATGCTTGCTATGGTACAGCAGTAGATTGTGCAGGAGACTTGGGTGGAAAACTGAGCAGAAATAGCGTCCTGGTATCAAATAAGAATCCTTGGAGGTTCAGGCACCTGACCACCAGCCCACCTAAATGCCCATGTCTGTATAAGTCTATTTGAAAGAATGGAGTAGGTATCATCACTGGACTATCTTTTTGTGTGCAAGTCCTCTTTCCTAAGTGTTAAGACAGTTGATTCTTTTAAGCTTGCTGCTTGTTTAAATACCTGCTGTCCTTTCTGGGTGTTTCCTATTGTGGCAACTACAAACAAAGCTCTCCGTCCTGTGGAGGCTGTCCCTGTTTAGCTGAGGTAAAACTGGTAAATATTTAAGGCCTCCTGCACTGAAAGCTGGCTGCTTACATTTTCTTAATATGTATTTAAAAAGACAGATCATGAAGCCTGTAAATATGTGTTATAATAAAAACATCCCTAATGTGTAACTGAATGCTCTGCCATAACCATTCCACGCGGGCTGTTACTCGCTGTGAGGGCTATAACCTGCATTGCAATAATTTCCTAATGTCTGGCTTAAGAAAGACCCTGACTTCACTAGGTCATTTATTTACAAATCTGTAAATGCTCTACTTTTTTAGTACAGTCAAAACATGCATTTGTGGATCTTGTGAGTTTTTCGTTTCTTTTCTGCTTGTATTTGATTATAATGACATACATTTATACTGTGCTTTCCATCCAGGAGGCAGAGTTATAGCTCAGATAAAATGTGTGTGACTTTACCACCAACACAGAAGTCGCTCAGAGGTGGAGCATAGCATCTATACTGAGTACTGCACGCAGACCAGTTTAAAGAGCTTTAAGAGATGCTTAAAATCCCATGTCCTGCCCAGAAAATCTAAGCTAATGATCCAGGGTTGTTGAAAGCAAGTGTTAAATCTGCTAAGTGAGCACTGATCACCTAGGGAGAGTTACAAAGGGAAAAAGAAATCAAACAGATCACCAGAAAGCACCTTAGCATAACTAGATGCCTCCAGTATGAGACCTAATTCTGATTAGCTTTGAGGCAGGACAGTCTGTGAGGCTAGTAGTTTGAAGTGCTGAGCAAAACCATTACGTAGCTCTTTTTAAAGTTTGTACATGCTTAGAGTCAAAGTACCAGCCCTGGTACTACTCTGCTGAGTCCCAGGCTGCAGACAATGAGCATTATAAAGATCAACAATCCTAAGCTAAAGTAGTTAGCAATAAGAAGCCACAGAGACCTCAGTGTGGTTGGTCACCTTAAAGAAAGTGAACTTCAAAGGTCTCAGACTTCCACATCCCAAAACCAGTGGAGAGATCAGGTGGTATTAAGTCTTGGGAGATACCCCCCAGAGAGAAGCACACCAGTCCCAGGCGATCGGATTCCATGAAGCTGGCAGCACGTGGCTGAGACCGGCTGCTTGCATTACGTGCAGTATGCAGTGGGGTGGATGGAGATTTCAGTTTCTAGTGTGGACAGTCCAGCTCTAAAAGTATTAAAAACAAAACAAAACAAAAAAACCCACACAAACGTGGGGGGAAGAAAAAGAGACTGCTCTTCCTAAATATGTTTCTAGTCAGTGTTTGTCCCTGTCGTTTTCATCTGCACTCCGGAAAGGTACAAGCAGGCTCTCTGTGGATGAGTAAGTAGGCAGTACACCAACACGCACCCACAGCACTATTACACTGGCCTGCTTTGTACAGGCATTTTCTTGCTAGTTCCTCTTGCCTTTGACTTAACTTGCTGGGGATTGCGAAGGAAGATGCTTCTGTGTTTGCTTATATTGAATCACTGGATGATACCTACTCTGTTACCTAAGACTGCCTGGTCCCATACAGCAGCAGAGCTGTTTCTTTTTGTTGTACAGAGGTACTTGCTTTTGCCTGCTGCAGCTCTTTCTTAATGGTGAATGGAGAGTGCGAGCGCCTGTGTGTGTGTGAGAGAGAGAGAGCGCTTTACAAATCCCCTTATACACACCCCTTTGGCAACCTCTTTTATGAAATTTTTATTAGTATGTTCAGCAATGTGCATGTCCTCAGGAATAACAAACAGCACAGAGAGAATATATAGCCACTCAAATGGTCCAGGGGCTTCAGAAGGGAGGTGAACAATGCTACTTTAAATATTGCAGGATGGTTTACAACCCTGAGGGAGGAGGTGTGGGGGAGGAGAGGGGAAGAGCAGATGGGCACAGTGTCCATTTAAGGTGGTCTGGCACAATTATTGGTCAGCAACAATGTGATTTATATTTGGAGGCTCCCTCTAGCCCCTGCTTTTCTCCTGAGTTTGCATGTAGGTCTGTCCCTGAAAATGTTACCTTGGATTTCAGGAGGTTCTCCAGCTAAGCTCTGCCATAGTGATTAGGTTTAAAGATTAGCAAAACATTTCAGGGATCATTTTCTTTAGACCAGATCAGTGCCTGACGTGGCTTATGTGCCCTGTGTCAGGGGGCTGACATGGCAGGTAATGCTGCCCGCCTTAGCTGCAGTCAGCCAGTCTCAAATCACAAGGAGATGTGTGCCTGTCACAGGGATCTGCTGAGCTCAAAACTTCTGGTAGGACCTGAAAAACATTCAGAAACATCACTGGCCATTATCCCAGACACCAGGCTGCACAACATGGGGAATGAAAAAACTCTGTTATTCTGGGCTTTTGGCTCCAGGAACTTTGGAACACCACAAGATCCTTGCATTGACTGAAGGCCTCGGTGTTAGAATAATCCCTAACAATGAGTCTTATACTGCAGGGTTCTTAGTATGTGCAGTTTCCACCCCGGTCAGTGGGAGTTGAGGATGCTTTTGCATCGGGATTGGAGCTGGGGAGGTTATGCCGATTCTGGCAGCCTTGACTTTGAAAGAAATTGACAGACTATGGTGTTTGTATATCCCCAAATCACATTTGTGTGTTCCTTGCTCCTTTTTGAGCGCAGGAGCTCTGAGGTTGGTGGGCACAAAGCTCTTAGTTTCCTTAGGAGAGAAGGGACCTGGTATCTACAGCAGTATAGGTATCTGTCTACAATTAGGGCCTGGTTTATCTGCTAGTTAAATTTTGCTGAATAGGATTGTATTTATGTTTGCCAATTCTCCTCCCCAAGTGACCCATTAAATCACGTTAATCCCTCCACTCCAGTCTGTTCTTCTACTAAAATCCATGTCTTCCTGTAACTTGCTTCTCATAATCAGCCCATATGCCTGTGCTCCCATCTGAGGTGGAGGACATTTAGCCTGGTGGGCAGCAAATTGAGTTTATAGATTAACAACAGGTAGGTCTTCTTGGCTTCAATTTTCACTCACTGTGTGATCCCCTGAAAGGCTGCTTGACTTTTTGCCTTGCTTTCCCCATCTGTAAAATTGTTTATCACATTGCAAGGCTTACTGCAGTAAGGTCATTGAGGAAGCCGAAATATAAAGACTAAGGGAGAGCATTTATACTCACCTGGACCTTGATATTGACAACAAAATCAGCCCTATTCCCCTGGTTTACTACCAACAGTGGTATCAGACTCCATAATAAACTAAAACTGCCTGTGTAAGAGTTCTGGTTTATCAGTTTGCACTAGGATTATTCTGTTAATTGTCATGGCAGCATGGTGCAATATCACATAAGAGCATTAGAGGTGAACTGTTTTCTTAACTTCAGGGTCTTCAGACATGTGTTTTGTGTATGGAAAGACAGGCGATGATCCTTTAATAGCATATGGACAGACCAGTATTTGTATTTCCTTAAGTGTGAGATGACAATATGCTATCAAGTATTCAGCTCTTCATGATGCTACAAGAATAATATGAAGGGAACATGGTATTACGCTGAACAGAGACTGTGAACTCTTTGGGGCAGAAACCATCACTTTTTATAATGTATGCACTGTTTCTAGCATGATAAGCAGCATGTCCCTGAGATTATTAAGCATTCCATCAGAAAAAATATCATTATTGTCATCATAGACTTGCCTGTCTGGTGAGATTTGCAAAGAATGGTCTGGTATTTTAGGGTTATACATGCAAAATATTCAATTGCTGGCTGTCTGCTGCTTGAAAACCCAGTTTTGTCCTTATGCGTTGACTTGCTTCAGCTGTTCTTGGGTCCTGAGGCCTGTGACAGGAAGGGCTCTGTGACAACCTTACTGAGTTTTCTGATGTCTGGAGCGTACAGACACAATTAATCTGATGGAGTTTAAGGATACAACCAGGCATGTACAATATCCAGCCACTAGAGCAGTCAAAATGGGTGTGACCCAACAGGAGGCTGGAAAACCGCCTGACACACTTGGCAAGTGATGTAATGCTCCGTTCTCAGGAGGAAATTCTTTATTGAACCCCTCCAGCAATGAACTTTTGGCCTGAAGCTGGAGTTTGGATTGCACAAGCTCANGTTGGGAAGGAGCAAACATCTAGGCAGTGAACCCATTGCAGGAGCCAGCTGCTCTGAAGGAGAACAGCCTCTGCTCAGGGTGTGGGCCCTGCAGGAGATGGCTCCTGCCCAAGAAAGTGTCATCGGTCATCCTGGGCATCGTGGCAGCCAATCAAGCCAGCAAAGCCATCAAACTTTCAGCCTCCTCCTCAGGTTTTGCTGCTTTGAATTGGCTGCTTGACAAGTGTGTGGTAATTCTGCTTTTACCTGAAGTCATTGCCTAATTTAGAGTTTGTTTGCAGTTTTGCCATTTAGGAGGCAGAGATGGATGGGAAGCCCACGGCTGTTGGCCTTTCTCTGATGTGGGAGATGGTATCATGCAGAGGGGGAGAATCTCAACTTTCATAGAACATCAGTCTCCAATCTTCTTTTTTTTTTTCCTTCCTCTCTTAAATTAGAGTAACTACAACTTAATGCAGAGCTACCAGAACCACTTTGGTGGTAGAAATCTACCTTTAGCAGCTTGAAGGTCCGCACTGGTAGACCTACCCTGCTCCTCTTACTCCAAAGGAAGGATGCAGAGTTCATGATCCAATTACACTTCCACACCAGTAATACAGTGCTTTGAGTGGCAGCAGAAATCAATGGGAGGGTCACTCAGGCGTGAATGCTTACTAGGCAATTTCAGGGTATTTATGATATTCCAGGCTAAGTGCATATGTGCCCACAAGTTCCAAAATGAACACCCCGATTTTCAGTCCTGTGACTTGAACTATTGGTGTTTCACATACGTCTGTGCTGAATAGCATGAGGGTGGGATGGATGAAAATTGTTTACATCTTCATTTCAACTATGACAGTGTGGGTTGGTAGAGGAAGAGTCATCACTCTTCTTGAAAAGTTGGAGTCGTTGGTTTTATGGGGCTAACCAAAACCATGTTAACTGTAGCTCTGCCTGCATGTAAGGCTTCTGCACAAACCTCTGCTGGTTTGCATGATGGCTTGCAGAGCCTTTCATGTATAGGGTGGATCCAGCACTGAAATAAGCAAATGAAAAGGCTGTTGAACGAAGGGTTAGGAGTGGAATCGAGAGATGGCATATTCAGTCCTTTCTGTAGGCCAGGAAGACCTGTCCAGCCTGCTCACTGCAATTATTAGATTACCAGAAGAACTCAACACCATTTTGAAAAGTCTGCTGTACATCTAACTGCAAACATTAGAATTGACTGTCACTGAACAAAATCAGGCAGAGGCAAAAGCCAAAAAGTCATTACTCTTATGTGAGGTTGGAGAGTGGAAAAAAGGATCCTCATCCTACAGTGTTTGGAGCAATCACCCCAAAGCCATGATGCATTGTGCAGCAACACTGCGCTTGAAAGTGTTATGATAAAGTACAGGGTTCTGTGCATACGTGTGTTTGTGCACAGACGCATGCATTTCCAGGTTAGCAAATGGAAATGTTTTCTTTTTGTTTCCACCTGAATATGGATTTATCTTCCTGCTTTAATGTACCTACTACGTGACAGTTTCAAAACTATATAACAAGTGACAATTATGAAGCACAGTTCATAATGACTCTCAACCAGGCCACCTAAGTGATGATTGAGGTGTGAGGAGCTTTACTCAGGGCTCTGTAAACTTTATCAACATGTTTCTTGAAGCTCCAGAAGACATTAGAAGAGGTTGTGGAATAGTCTGAATGTTCCTCCACAGGACCTGGCAGATCATAGTACAGCTATGATGCCTCTTGCTATTACAACGGGAACAGCAGCGTAGTTTTATTTTGGAAGTTTACTTAGTGTGTTCTTCAGATGTGCATGTATTAAACATGACCAAATCATTTATCACTGCATGTGTGCAGTTTTCTTATTTTGTTAATCCTATATAGTAAAGGGAAATCAAACATTTTTGTGACCATTTTAACCATGTTGTTTTATAACCCTCCCAACATTCTTTTCCTTCAAATTCTGTAAAGTGATTCCCTTTGCCAGTCTTTTCCCTTTTTCACTTTGAAGACTGCTGGTCATATAACCTTCTGTTTCCTTTTGTTCTGCCTGCGGACTTCAATTTGTTTTGGCACTTTCTGCAATTGTGAAACTTGAAATTAAGCTAAGATTTTTATATATGCTAAATTAGTTGCCTTAGGTGTGGCTGAGTGGAAGAATGTGAAAGTGTCATGTACACAGTTTGGCATAATATTTGTTTTAGCTGTCATCATAGTACAGTATTATAATATCAAGATAGATTATAGTATATTATGGTGTGTTATTGCAGTTAGTAAACAATGCTATCCAGTGTAATTGTTTTATCAATATGACTGTTTCAAGGATCTACCAATGTTTGTACTAGAAAAGTAGATTTCAAGTAGATTTCAATTCATCCACTATATATTGCCTGAAGGTGGAACTTAACATAGTATGTACCAATATTGGGGAAATCCCTGTTCTCTTTGTACTACCCACTGGATTGAGGCCTATCATGCTTGGAGGAAGTTCTAACCTCCTAGAGCTATGGCTGTGGAGGCTTATCTTTATGGGTAGGAATCTGTGCCAATCCCTGCAACTGAAGGTAGATATTTACTCTCTCCAGCTTCTAATAAATGTATCTTCTTTTCCTTTCTTGATGTGCTATCCAATTGACTCATTTTTACACTTTCGGAGGAAGGGAGCGATAAGAGAAAGAAAGTGGGAAGTGTTTAAGAGAGAACTTGTTTACCAGTCAGCAAAGAGATGAGAGTAAGACATTCCTGGAGACAAGTCCCAGTACCAAACTGCTCCCTGACAGCTAATGTTTGTTCCTTAATTTCCAGAGGGAGGGAGGTATGAGGCACTTGAATTAGTCATACTCCTATCTCCCTAACCCCAGGGTGCGTTCTGGGGAGCCTTCTCCTGCCTTAACCCCAGGGAACCAAAATGGTGTGTCTGTTGACTTTTCTTTTCAAAGAT
This sequence comes from Ibidorhyncha struthersii, assembly GCA_013398815.1. Classification (NCBI taxonomy): domain Eukaryota; kingdom Metazoa; phylum Chordata; class Aves; order Charadriiformes; family Charadriidae; genus Ibidorhyncha; species Ibidorhyncha struthersii. The sequence continues at coordinate 115,269 of VZSZ01010727.1, read as the reverse complement.
TGTCCCCTAGAAGTCTGTCTTTGTCTCCTCCTCCTTAGAGCCTGTTCTCTTTTTAGTTAAGGATGAGGCTATCTATATCAACATCAACCTTTGCCCCTCAATAAGGGACCCCAAACCCGCTGTTCTTTCTTGAGGTCTGTCAGCATCATGATATCAGATACAGATTTGGGGTATTTGAGTATGGATGCGTATATACATTTATTTTTTACTGATGAAATGCTTACAAAGAACCAGATGCAAACATGAGAACAGATGGTGAGTCACAGAGGACACGAGTGAGCAATGAGACTCCTGATGAAAGGTGCTGATGTTGGTGTTGCGAATGCCATGATCCAGAGGCAGCATGCTGCACGAACAGACCGGCTCTGTGCTGGAAGTTCCTGTTGGTCTAGGAAGGTGCTTTGTCAGAGTGGCTGCTAAAGGGAGCTATGGTCCATTTGTACAGAGGCACCAGAGGTGAGGTTTGAGATCCACTGAATCCATGAGTTAGTAGTTGTATGTCCTGCAAACTTGTTAAGATAGTAATAATGATGATGATACTTAGAAGAGTTCAAAGTGGGAGAATTTCGGGGAAATCTGCTATGAATTGCTTATTCTTGCTATGTATTGTGTATATGTGTTCATATGCCAGTGTAGGTAAGTCTGAGAGTACAAATCCAGGCACATATACTAGAGCCATACCTTTTTCCCACTCCAAAGAGGAACACAACAAGGATGAGATTGCAGAATGGGAGCAAAACGGGAGCTTTCTGGCCTGCGGCGGACCCTGGGAGAAGGAAGCTCTGCAACTCCTTGTGAGTGCAGAGTAGTGAGGGCCAGTATGTGTAGGGGTGAGCTGAAAACAGCTTTTCCCAGGTTGATCAGGGGAATCTTCTCATTACTCTCCTTTCACTCATGTTCCCTTCCCACAGGTTTGATGTGCGAGGGTGAAACCCAGCTTTGCAATCAAAACATTGTCAAATTGGTAGTAATTGGCAATTCAGTAAATAATCTGCAATAATAGGAACAGGTGCTAGGGGGAGCAGAAGAGCTGTTGGTAGGACACCCATCATTTAAACAGTAGGTGTTGCTGGTGGCTTGCTGCAGTGGCTAGTAAAAGGCTTTGAATCTATAAAATGTAGAATTAGATGCATTTAAAAGACCTATGAACGTGTTTTAAAGCTTCCTGGGTGACTGACCATATCTCCTAGAATTCTACCTAATCAGTTGCACTTACCTTCAGTTATAATAAGCTATGCCTTGTGTAGCACTGGTCTCCCTGTAGGAAGCAACAGTGTAACGGATTAACTCAACAGAGTTACTCTCCAGTCTCATCTAGCTCTCTGTTGGGTGAAATACAAAGGCTAGTTAACCAACAAGACTTCACAGCGGAGTTTGGGAGGGGCACGAAATGCTGAGATTTTGTAGAAGCTGCCCCAGTGAAATCTGGAATAACTGTGTCAGCTGTCAATGGAATTGTTTGATTTATACTCATGTACAAAATCTATCCTTAAAAATGTCTCTAGTAGAAACTACTTCAAAATGTTAGCAATAATTTGGCCAGAAAATGGCATCTAGGGCAACTTCTGCTGGGAATGCAGTTCACAGATGTATTTAAGGCAGCTGCATACACTGGCTTGGGTTCACATATGTATCTTTGGGTTGTACTCTGAGAAGAGAGAATAGTATGCAGATAAGCTATATTACTACTCTGAAAAGCATTATGGATCCCAAAAGCAGACAGGACAAAGCCTTCCTGTCTCATCCCAACATCATGTGAGACTTGCATATACTCACCCAAGAGGCATTCTCCTTTGCTGGTCAGGCTGGTTTTACCACAATAGGGTTACAGTACTAGCAATTCGATTATGGTGCAAGTGGGGGATTATTAAGGATTTAAGTTTACTGTGGTATAATATTGTGATTCCATGTGCAGAATTGCTCAGATGTTACTAGAACTGTCTACAGAAAAGACAATTTAATATAAAAAATTTGGCAACACTTGTTTTTTCCTCTTCTTTAGGAATAGTTCTTTCTGCTGCAGTCCATCATCAGTTTGTTGCCTAGGGGCGTGCTGAAGAGCAGTGCTAGGTCTCTCCACTTGTCTGGAAGTTAATTCTTCATTCTGCTGAGTGCCATTTCTCTTTCAAAAGGCTCTCAATACTGTCCACCTTATTCTTCTCTTGCCTTCTGTGTGTTAATATCTACCTGTTGCTTCAAAAATCACTACCATGTTGATAGTACTTTGAAGATTTTTCTTCATGTGAGTATTTATTCTGTTGCAAAGCACTCTGCATAGCAATAGAGTGTTCATTCATTTAATGGATGTATAAGGTACCTCTTCATGACAGTGCTGATCTGAAAGCAAAGCTTCTCCACTCAAGACATTGAAGCTGGACAAATACAGACCAATGTATAGCAAAAGCAAATGTAAGACCCATTACATAAATCTTCCCTCAATAAAAAGTTTAGTCTGGCAAAAGGAAGGCTGAGAGAAATTCTATAAATACACCAGGACAGGAGGAAAAGGGGAAGTAAATGCCAGGGAAGGAGAACAACTGCTTAAACTAAAGGCAAAACTGGTACAGGAACAGATGGGTATCATCTAGGCAGTAGTAACTTTAGGCTGGTAATTAGAAGGTTCCTAACCATCAGAGAAGAGATTCTGGAGGAGACTGCCACCAAAAAGTGATGCTTTTTGCTGTTTGGTTGGGTTTTTTTTTCTTCTTGCTGTAAGCTGAGTTTAAGACAGAACTCGGTAAGCTGGCATGAGGGATTTTATTATCTGATGTACTACTGGCTGTGTTTGCACATGTCCTTCCTCCTGTGCCCCTGCAGCTCCCAGTGAGCGGAAGAGGTGGGGGAGAGAATAGCATGTTATTAAACATCAGCATCCACGCAGTGTGAGTTCATCTGGAGTGTGTTGATCCTTCCCATCCTTGGACTGTGGGAGAGGAAATAGCCAAGAGCTCTCTCTTGTGTCCCTGTGGCACAAACGATCAGTCCCAGAACAGTGATTCCTGGTGTAAAGGCCTGAAGATAAGCAGAGGCAGGAAAACTCTCCTTGGGGAGACTGTCCCTCTACAAAGGACTGCAGAGTGGTCCTCCCTAGCGCTGGAGAAGACAGGCCTGGACCAGAATGTCAGATCTTAACAGCTCTAGGTTTTGCAGCCTGTCAACTCCAAATCTGAGGTCTGTAGCGTGAGCCTATCTCCAATGATATCTCACTGAATCTGAATCACTTCTCCTGCTGCTAATGTACAACAGGCAGATGCATATTCTCACACCCACTGCTCACCTGTGATTCTGTTTTTCTCTTTAGTAATTGTGCAAGTCACCTGATAATTCAGCTAAAAGCCCTTACGAGACATTACATAATGTCCTTGGAGAAACCCTGTCTGCTGTAACATTGGATAGATTATTATGTAAAACTTTCTCTCTTTTTCTCAGTTGTTTGTTTTTGGGTGGGGAGTAAGGCTGAATTTCCACTTGGCTGAATCTAAAAGGCTTCAGGTCTACATTGGATTGCTCTACTATTTTATTAATCTCTGGAGACTGTGCTGGAATTGGCTTTAGCATCACAAGTGAAATGAGTTTGGCAGGGCTCTCTGGAGTCTAGGCAGCACACCTGGCTCTGCTCTGAGGCGCGATTCAGCTCAAGTGGTAACACTTACTCAAGAAAGCCCCCAGCTCTAATGTGATGATTTAATTAGCATCACTGGGCCAGCTTCATGGGATAATACCTTCCCCCAATACTCCCTCAGGACTGCAGAGCTTTCTGTATGCACAAGTAATGCTGAAGGGATAGTTCATTGTTTGCAAACATGGCCAGGAGAGCCATGGGCAGGCCTCTGTTGAGCAGGGTGAGTACAAAGGGGCAGGTTCCAGCTTCTACTGAAACCTCTGCCCGTGGCTTCTCTTCCTTGGGTGGCTGTTGAAGACTTGGGCAGAAGGACTGGCTTGCTCACTCTTCTGTTTTTCGCTCAAGACCCTGAGGCCCTGCCTGCTCTAACGAATGGCTTGTGGGTGACATTGAGCTCCGTGGAGGTCTGAAGGAAGGTTAGAAGTTAACAACCAGAGCAGTGAGGCACCCAGCCATCCCTCAGCATCCTACTTCCATCTACATCTTGAAGAATCTCCATTCCCAGCTGTTAGGGCGGAGGGGAGCAAGCAGCCCTCTACTAGCAGTTTCCCCCAGCTGAAGCAGTAGCAGACAACTGACCAGGCATTAATAGCCATTGTCACCACCACATCCTTGTGTGACTGCTGGAGGAGCTGATTCATTTCTGCTTGGCATCCACTGCAGCATAGTTCATCATCTGCCTCAACCGAGAGACCAGGAGCTTGTCAGGGCTGTGGTTTAGGCAGCATTTTGTTAAAAGAGTGGATAGGGCAGTGGGGGGAGAGCTTTGAGGTATGTCCTGGGCAGAGGCCATGCTGAGGGACTCTGCTCCCTGAGCCCTCCCCAGCGGGGTGCCCACACAGGGGAGAGGGAAACTTAGGTCAATAGACCTCATCAAGAACCCTTTTCCCTTCTGTCCAGAAGTTCTGAATGGAAATACATTCTTGGAAACACTGCTTTTGGCTGGATACTTCACAGCAGAATGAAAAATTTTGTTTCAGCTCAAAGAGTTACCTTTGAACTGAGATTTTGAGAGAACTCTTTCTTCTTGAAAACTGAGATTAAAGAAAGTCATCAACTGCAGAAAAAATTCAGTTCAGGAATCTACCAAAAAGTGCAAAATATTAGTTTTAAAAAATTCCCCTATTGAGGGGGAGAAAAAAAACCAATGATTTTTAACAGCTATGTTTTTCAACTGGAAATTTTTCCAGTCAGAAAAATATCAAACAGCTCTATCAAAATTGTGTTTCCTTCTGCTTGTTCACTTCTCTTTTTTCCCTTATTTGGAACATCCTGTAACAACCAAGAATCCAGAAAGTCTTTTTTTCCCCAAAGGTTTGCAAACCTCCTTGATGTACAAGCTTCAGGCTTGTCATGAAACCTGAACCCAAGGAAGGTTTCCTGGCTTCAGCTTTCAGTCTGATGTTGCACGTGGCTCTGGCTCAGGATTGCTTTACTATTGGAGCAGGGACGGGAAATCCACTTGTGCAGAGGAAAAAAAGATGGAAAGTATATGGCCTGCAGTGTGGAAAATCCAGCTGCAGGACAGCCCCTCTGTCCCTGCTCCTAAGCCCTGGACTAGTGTTATGCTGCAGTTCTCACCAGCTTTGGCAGCTGAGCTGGATTGCTGTGGACCACCTTAAATGTTTTCCATGCCAGCTGAGCACAGAAAGCTGCTGAAATGGGTCTCTGCTGTGTAGTGTGCACTCTCTCTTAGCAATGCCCTCATGGTGACTCAGTCCCATTCCCCGCTTCTTTTAACCCACAGCAGGTCAAGAGTTTAACAAAGTGACTGGGGCTGGGAGCCAAGTCCCCAGAGTTGCAATCTGCAGCCAGCATGCCAGCATCTGGAAAGCGTTTGTGACCAATAAAAAATGAATGTGCAGACTCCGCCAAAGCAGGAATCATTTGGCATCTCAAGCCCAGATCTTTACAAGATGATTCTTCTGAGGCTTGGAAAGGCTTGCCTTAGTGTTTTCTAATAAAAACAGTTCTGGGCTGGGCCAACAGTCGGGTGAATAGTGCTACGCGTCGCCACATGGGAGACAGCCAGCCGGGAATGGGAAGACGTTGCTGGAGTCTAACCTCTCTGGCTGGCTGGGACTGGATGCTTCATGTAGGTGATGCCCTTGCTCAGGCTAGGGACAGGGCACTGTGGGTGCTACAGCAGCTGCCATTCAGAGCACACTCTGACCTTGGGCTGTTTTATCTGGTGCCACGGGACTCTGGGGGAAAGGCACATGGAGGAGCGCAGGGTAGAGAATACCCTACTATTAGGGCATGAAGCTTTTCGTCAGTTTGACAAGAGCTGCCTTAGACTAACCCATGGATAGAGCAGTTTCTGGTATTCAGCAGTCAGTTTTCCAGCTGGTACAGCTTAAATGTGCCAGGCTGTCTCTGCAGGGTACAGTTGCGTTCCCACCTTTTTGTCAGTTCCTGACTGCAAGAGATCAGTGGGATTGTAGGGAGCTGCTTCTGGGCCTTTTCAAGTACAGGTAACAGCGTAGGTCCATGTCCAGCCTTGAAAAGACTGAAGAGAAGAGGGTTGGTGTATGTATGGGCTTGGTACCTTGGAGTGGTACAAGCCTGCTAGGGGCATTCAGGAAGGGGGAAAGGGCAGTATAATGTGTGAATGCTGCCATTAATAGTCCTTGCCAGCAGCTAGCTCATACTGCCATTGTTGAGCACATCCAAGAGTCCTTCCCATTGCTTCCAAGCTCTGTCCCAAAGGATGTGTTGAACTCGACACCCTGCTCCTCCTTGCAATGCTCAGTGGGATAGGTTTGTCCATATGTATGTTCCTTCCCTCAGGTGGATTCCCTCCTTTCTGTTGCTTTATCTCTTCTCTGGAGTGACCATGACTGACAGTCATGTGCAAGCCATGTAGGGCTGTTTGGACTCCACCACCACATACCCTGAATTCCACAGTGAGGAAACAAGCGCAAATGAGTGGAAGCTTAGTAATTGTTTTGTAAGTTGATAGAATATTCTTTTGCTGGAGCTAGATGGATGTTGTTCCTATGGTGTCACCCTTCTGACTGGAGAATCAGTACAGTGCCATGGCTAAAGCAGTGCAGCTGGGATGTAAGAAACCCCACAGCTAAACCCGTCTTAACTCTGAAGACAGCAAAAAGAAACTTATGGTTGTTTGTTCCCCTAATTCTAAGCATGATCTGCAGAGGGACTGCCACCACAGAAGAGGAAGCTGGCATCTAAACTGTGGGATTAGAGCACAGATAGAATCCAGATGCCTCAGTTTCCTGCATTTGATCTTGCCTTTGAGGGGCATCAAAACTGATGATTGAGAGGATGTTTGGAGGATGAGAAATCCTGTAAGTGAAGGAATTGTATTTTATACGTTTACATTTCAAACTGCAGATATTTGAAGTGAGGTCCTCTGGGACTGCCAGAGTTGAGCATTAACACTGCCATTTTGCTAAGTTTGTTTTTGACTCAGCACCGTTTGTTCTCACCTGGGTCCTGCCTGCAATAGGAAAATAACACGGAGTTAGCCAGTGTCAGCTATTGCATGTTAGTGTGCTTTTCCATATATTTACAAAGGGTAGGTTACAGTGGCTGACCCAGGGTAGATAAAACCAGCATCGTTTTAAGAGATGTTACTGGTCTGGGTCAACCTACAGTATTGCCAAAATCTCCCCTTGTGTTCCTAGTCTTGCCAGGGTTAACAAAACAAAACCAACCCTTCCCCCAACACCTTTTGCTTTGAGTTTGTGTCACACATGCAAAATCCTTCCAAAGGAAACTCTGCCAAATCCACTTTATTTGCCCTGGCTTGGAAACTTTAGATTGGGTAAAGTTGGCTTTAAAAGTTTAGTGACTCTTGGCCAAAACCAGCCTGAGTTCAAATCTCAGAATAAAGAGAAATCCAGATGCATATTTAGTTTTGCTTTGGGACATTTCTTAGAACCCTGAAGTTATTGTCACTTACGCCTATAGTCAGCTTAAAATCAGTCCTTGGGGGCTGGCTGGCTGGTGTTGGCCATGTTCTCCAGAAGCGCCAATTCTTTTNTTTTTGTGAGAGGTGCCCTATGAGCCCTACTAAGAGATTATTTAGAGCTTGCAAAATACGTATTAAGACTACTCAGCACTTTCCGTGCATCCCTGAACACTGCTTCTATTTCCTCTTGATGGAGACTGGCCGGTCTCTTTGCTTCTGTCTTCCACGAAGCAGTTTCCTCACAGCATTAAAAATGTTCCACTTCCTACAGATGCTTAGATATGATGGACTTGGGGTGTGTTAACTCTAGCAGTGCTGCTGCACTGGCAGGGCATGTTGAGCCTCCCAGTGATAAGGAGCTGCTTTGTTAATGCCACAGCTGCACCTGGGATGTAGTGGGGCGCTAAGCAGGCAGATCCGTAATAAAACAGCAAGGAGGTATAAGGCTGTGGCATGTCCTGGGCACCTGGGCGGTGCAGCTAGCATTGGTTTGGATGCTGCATCTTGTAGGATGGCAGCTGGAAGGCTGGAGGCCTGGAGACAGATCATAGTCTAGACAGCAGTGGGATGCAGGATAGCTGTGCAGTAATGCAGAACATACATCTCAGATGGTAGGTACTGTGCATGCTGGTGAGCAACAAGCAGCTAGTGTGCGCACATCACAAGGTGGCAGTGATATGGGAACAAGACAGTTCTTGTGATGATCCTGGGGCTGGAAATCTTTCACTATTTTGATTTCTGGTGGCTTAAGATCATTATCCCTCTTGCACACAGGCTGCTGTCTGAGTGGTCACAGAATACTTCTGAAGTTTATCCTTAAGCATATTTGAACAAAGGCTGCTGCATTATATTGAAGCATCCTCTGTGGTTGTTGCACTGTTTTTCTCTTCCCTGCCTCTCTGACAGCGAAGGGTTAAATCCCCCTGTTCCCATGTGCCTACTGAAGAACTGTGAATATGCAGCTAGGACCTCTTTTCACACATATGTCCCTTTCTATAATCCAATCTTCTCCACTGTGGCACAAACCTGGAGGCTCTTCTGCAGCCTAGTGTGGCAGGTCTGCTGCCATGGGATAAGAAGCAGTAGATTGATTTACATAATCACATATGCAGATGAGCCAAATCAGGGTCCTGTCATTCAGCTTTGCTTTTAAGGGGACTCTGTCCATGGGCTGAGAGCAAAGGGATTTGAAAAAGTGGATTTCTTCTCTTGAGCTCTTGTGAAACAAAGCACACCCTCAGAAAAGTACTGCTGTTACCAGACATGTACAGCCCAATGGGCATAAATGATTAATTGTGCAAAAACACCTGATAACCCATCCCATGCAAATGCACCCTTACCCTCTAGGCCTACATCATCTGTTCCCTCTACTAGAAGTGTGGACTGCATCCTTATGCAGGAAATGAAAGAAACTCCATCTCCGAGGAACAAAGAGAATTCGTCTCTTCATCTGGTGGAACATTTAAAAGATGTTAAGAGCAGCAACAGCCTCACACCTGTGGCACACCAGATGAGCGCTAGCAGAGACACGTGGGGAGGTCATTTCAATGTGTGCCCTTAAAAAGGCTACAGAGAATAAATCAGAGCACGGCAGCGTCTGTCAGCACTCAGAACGAGGACTCCAAACAGTTGTGCTTCTACTTGGTTCAGTTTCTCTTAGTCCTGTGTACCTCCGTCCTGCAGGGATGCTGGTCGGTCTGATGTGGGCTTCAGGAAAGTTCCCAAAGTGCCAGAAGGGAACGGTGTGAGCCATCCATGACAAATTCATCGATCGGTTCAGTGATCTTGTTTCCAGAAGTGACCCTTGTAGTGGTTCCCAAGGAAAACTCCAAAATGAATGAGGCTAACAAGGTACCTTGTAAGGCAGTACCTGTTCTTGATTTGTGAGGACAGGACAGGTACCAGCAGCATCTCACATTTTAGCCTGGCTGATGGAGTTCTCTAAAGATCTAATGAACGAATGGTTGAAAGGTACTATGTTTAATCAAATTTCTAGAATCCTTAAAAAAGCCCCCAAATGAGTAAACTATTCAGCCCTCTCTTGCAACAGTAGGATTAGAGGTAAATTGGATGTGTTAATTAAACATTGAATAAAAAATAATGACATTTTGTCAATTTTAAGTGCTATGCCTTTAAAATTCCACTGACTTTAAGGGAGCGTGTATCTTGCTATGCTGTTCTGCCTGAGTGATCAACTCTTGCTTGCACGTACATGGAACTTTCCAATTTTCTTTAAAGCTTTAGATTAGGGAAAATATGGCCAGGTAGCCTAGCTAAATGCCACAGATTAAGAAAAAAATACAAAACCAAGCCAAAGAGATGCAGTGGCTGGATGCTGTTGACTCTTTTGTCCATTGCAAATTCTGATGGCATGAAGCATAACAGTGGACACTGAGGTAGGCAAAGCTGTGTCTTTAGCTTTAGGCAGTCTCCTCAGTGAGGGGAAAAATATTTTGATCTCAGTCTGCTAAGCAGCTTCTTCATCCTGGAGTTTATAGCTGCAGACTCTTGGCTGCTGTATGGGTGCAGTACAATGGCCCTTGTCATACCCTGCTACCCAGAGGTTGGCAGAGCTCTGTAAGTAGCTACTGCCACATCCACTATGCCCAGGGCAGGCAGAGGGAATGAAAAAATGCCAAATGGATTGCTTTGGTGGTGTTAGGAGACTCTCTGACATCTGGTTAAGTTACCTCTCTTTACCCCTGGAGCAACACAAAGTTACCCTAGATAGGATCAGAGTTGGCTCATTAGGAGTGTCTAAGCTGTTCCTGCCTGACTCTGCCTTCCTTGCACGCTCATTCCACCCAGCAGGTCTCTTGGGTCCTCTAAATCACTATCTACTGCAGAGGACTAACAGCATCACCTACACTAGCAGGACATCTCAGAAGATCAAAGAACCAAAAGATTTTGTGGTTCTTCTAAGAATTAGCTAGTACTGAAGAGAAATACATCTCTGCATTCCTTTGAATTATTGACACGGATAGTAATGAAGCTGTGTCCACCTTTTGCAACTATAATATTCATCAGCAACAGTGTTGAGGGTATCGCGTGTTCTCTGATGCTTACTCCCAAAATGAAGCTGAGTATAGTGTTACTGGTATGAAACGGGGCTACTCTTAGCACTTGATCTGAGTTGAGGCTCTGATGCCCAAAATATAGGTCCTTACTACTGAGATGTGTTGAATTTGTATAGCATTTTGTAGCACCAGTCCACACTGGGTAGAACTAATTAAGTCACGCGGTGACTTGAATTGGTGCATCACAGACAAACTCGTACGATCTCTTGACTATGACTGGGTAAATTCAGCTGGTACCTACTGCCACCACTACCTTCCTTCAGCAAGCCGGCTAGCAGCTGAGGCAGGAAGAGTAGGGGATTAAAGGAAGACTGGTGGCTTTTTTCCTTGAAAGGTGAGCTTTTGAAATCTAAGATGAGTTTGCATGTCAGGCAGAAGCTGGGCATGCCTGACACAGCCTCGCCTGTGGCCTCATGGAGAGTTGGTCTGGAAGGCTGGGGCTGCAGCAGCTTTAAAAAGTGCTCATCCGTGTAATCTGATGCTGTGTTTTGCTTCTACAGTCAGGAGTGATGTCTTTGCCATCTCTTGATCCTTATCCTAATGATAAGCCTGACCTGGACCACAGGTGTCACCCAGCATTCAGTTTCTCAGTTCTGACCAAATTCGCGTTGGGTGGGATGGGAGGCACACTGACCAGCTCTGCTTTTACGTGCAGAAGTATTCGCCATAGCAAAGAATCTTGCAAGTGTGTGTGTATTTATAGGGAGGCAGATGTAAACCACATTTGTCCTGTGTTTCTGGCAAAGAGAGAGCGTGAAATATTTGTGACCCGAGTCATTGGCTTTCCTGCCATTTGTATAAAAATTTCCAGATGTGATTGTTGATGCCTCACCTGGGACCAATTAAAGAAAGAAGGAATATCCAGAACCAACTGTGTTCATGTGGATACTTGACTTGTTTGTGTGTGTGCGTGTGCATGTGCGCATCTCTGTTGCAATGTGTGTGTTTTAAAGTAAAGCAGAATTTCAGTTCAAAGAAGTTCTGTCTTTTCAGGGCCTTCCTTTTGTCTACATTATCCTTTCCTCCTCAGATTGTCCCTGTCCCACAAACCACTATTGATCTGGATTTTGTAGGCACTTTCTCTCCTCGTATTCATCCTCACACCTTTTCTGTTATATCTCCTAATAGCTGCTTGTGGCTCACGTTGATTGCAGGGCTCTTCCATGCAGGCACAGCGAGGTTACTGGAGAAGGTTCCTGAATGCTGTAAACTTCGAGAAAGACAGTGTGAAATCCCTCGTAACACAACAGCAACTAACCAAAATAGGGTGCAGCACAATGTTTCGACTGCTCACCACCAAATGAGCCCTGATCTATGGCCTGTCTCCTGCCCTCATTTTTCTCACCTATTACTTCAGCTGTCAGTCTGCTAGGTCCATATCAGACTGTGCCTGGAGGTTAAAGTCCCGGCTCTCCTTTTCCAGGCTGTTTCGACAAAACCTTTCTCCTGATTGCCTGTTTTGTCTCCATTTTCTTCACTCTGCCCATGACTGGAAACTTCTGTCCCTCTTGCTTGTTTTCTGTTGAGTTTCTCTGTACTTTTTTGTCCCTCCCCATGGTCCTCCCTGAGTATATTTACAAAGCTAACTCCCCACCCTAGCCATACTCTGCTGGAAAGCAAATCTGAAGTCATCCAATCTTCTTCCCTTCTTTTATTGTTGTTTTTGCAAGGGGAGTTCAAACAAATAAACACACCACACCCCCCCAACATCTGGTGCCTTTCAGGAGCCTTAAACTCATGGCCAGAATAAGCATGTGGAAGGACAGGATGGGAATCCAGCTAGCTTGCAAAAACTAGGCATGGACCCAAAGACACAGACTTATTCTAATTTAAAGTAACCAATAAAAAAATTTGTACTTTTCTGCTTATCAGTCATCCCCTTTAGCCATGACCAAAACCGTTTTCTGTACTTCTGTCCATGCCTGCTGGCGTCACCCACTTTGCTGTGTGGGCACAAGGCCTTCCCTGTGCAAGCATTTATTCTAAAAGGGGAAGAATACAGGGTCCTGTCTGCAGCAGGATTCGTTGAACAAAAGATCTGGAACCAGAACAGCTGCTGGAGGGGCTGTTCCTGTGTAACTTCAAACCTGGTGTGGCAAGTATCAGGTCCAAAGTGAACTTCGTTTTCTTCTGTCTCATTTTTTAGCATTCCCTAAGTGGATTTGGATATGTTTATGCTTCTTTTCAACAGAGGATAATTAAAATACAGTTATGAATGCTAGTGTATGTTTTACACAGTTATTTGTTCATTAACAAGACATTTCTAGGGTAGTTGTGTTTTAGCTCTAGATTTTCAGCTAGGATTTTATTCCTCTAGCAACAGATATTCCTAGCTAGACTAGAATTGACAGTCTTATTAAATGACATGTTAAAACAGGACTACAACTCTAGTGTAGATTTATCTTTTCCGTGTCTGTTGGGGAGAGATGTACACGTGCTCTAAACAGCTGATTATAGTCTTTCTAAAAGGGTTATTTTTGTTTCCATGGTATATAGTGAAAAGAAATTATTCAGTGTATTGTTGTGCCCTGGAAAACGTCTTTAACAGTTAAAATTGTTCTGCTTCAATTTTTATTATTTCAAAAGGGACAAACATGTTTAGAAAATAAGGACATGGCTGTCATTTGCACAGTGAAGCTTTTAGGTGTTTGTATGTATTTGAAGTGGTATTGTTCTCTTCTCGAAGTTCTAGCTGGCATGGGTGTAAACCTTTCAGACATTGCCCATAGCTTTATGCTGGCACCCTAAACGCTTAACACAGTCAACTTTCTGCAGTATGGGTAGGTGTATTTTAGCTCCATTGTGATACTGTGGGTGTCAGGCGCCCCAGCTGCACAGTATTGTGTCTCTCACTCTCCTTCTGTGTTGCAAGCAAGAAAATAAATGTGGTGCTATATTATTACCCTATCTGCTCTGTTTCCTTGCACACATTCCAGCTGCCCTGGGCTTTATACCACACTGTGCCACGTGGTGTGATACATACAGTTCGTCCTGGAGAGGAAGGGTAAGGATAAACTGAAGCAGTGAGTTTAGCAATGCATCAGCCAGGTTATCTCAGCTTCCTGCATGGTGCCAAAGCTTCCCTGAGTTGGCTCTCTGATGCTTGGCCTCTCTCTTTAACGCTAGGAAGACCAGAGTGGTGGTTTTCACCCTTCCATGTGCTATGAGCCTCTCAAAGGAGGGGGTGAGACAACAGTGCTCAAAGGGCAAGAGTGGGAGGAATGAGGGTGGGCAGCTGGAAGCCAGGGGGATGGGACACACGGGCTGCTCTTGGTGCAGCTCAGCACTGTGACGGCCCCAGGGCAGTGCAAGAAGACTGGGGTTAGAGGGAAGCTGTCTAAAAAAGATCAAATGGAAGACAGAAGTGGATGAAGAAGATTCATGGCTATATTAGAGCAGGGGAGCAGAGTGCTAATATACTGGTGGCATGATCAGGTATCTGGCAGGGTTTCTTTGCAGTGAGGCCAAGCTGGATATTCTGCTGCAGAAATGATTCGTTGCTTTGCAGGGGAATTTCTGCCAAGTCCCTTCCTCTTCTGGCTCCCAGGTCTGGGTGTCTTGCTCAAGTCATGGGGCTTCCAACCGATTTCCTGGCTGCTGCAGACTAAGGTGGTGCCAGTACTTCTAAAAACAGCCTGTGCTCTCTCCTCCTCCTCCTCTTTGGTGAATTCCAGCCTCCTCCCTTTCAAGCAATGCTTATTCAGCTTTCCTAGCTAGATTCTTGCCCGCTCTGGAGCATACTGAGTCTTGACCTGAGTGGAGTAGGTAATACAGGAGGGGCAATTTTAGGTAATACTCAGCCTTCCCTGCTGTTACAAGACAGGTCTGACTGCTGGGAGCTGCTCTCTACCTTCAGCATTTGCTTGTTTGTCCCAGCAATGCTTAAATGAACTCTGAAAGCTTTGGGGGTTTTTCCCCTATCTGAAGCGAATATTGTATTGTTGAGGATCTGGTCCAGTTCCGTGTACTTTAATCAACACTGGGCTGTGCTTTAAACTGTAAGGACTGGGGGGCAAAGACTCCCCCAGGTCCCTAGCACCCGCTGATGGGTGCTGGTATAGAGGGTGTCAGGGAAAGGGAACCTCAGTCGTGGCTGCAAGCAGGGAAGGGCTCATGCCCTACTACAGCAGGGCGCTCTCCCCCCCCATGAGCAGAGCTATTGCACTGGTGCAGCAAAGGTCGCAGGGGCCCTCCGAGCAGAGCTATTGCACTGGTGCAGCAAAGGTCGCGGGGGCCCTCCAGGCTGGTGGGAGGAAGGGGCTTCACTTTACCCTCCCAGGGGCTGGGGGACGCTGCATGCCTGACCAGAGGTGGGTGATGGCCAGGAGCTGGGCTCAGGGCCAGGCTGTCTTAGGAGGCAGGGATGGCGCTCTGGGGCTGGCGTGAGCTCTTCCAGCAAAGCAGTGCCTGTGTGGGTCAGGGGGAGGCCTGTGGGTGAGGAGGAGAAGCGGGGGGTGCCTAAGGCAAGTGGCTGTCCGACTTGTCTTGTATGTCTGACTTGATTAGATTTGGCTGTGGCAAAGGCCTCCACGCTGCGAGGGGTGGGGTCTGGCTGGAGGGGCAGAGCCAGGCCCTCCTTCCTTTATGTGCTGCTGAAAAGTGGCCTTTGTTGTGGGGTTTGCAGTCTTTGTCCCCTCCTAGAAGCAGTGCCCCTTTCTCCGGGCTTCAGCCCCCGGGAGAGGTGACCAACCCTGTCTTTTTGTGTCAGATCTGAGCTCTGCCTTGTGCCTGTGCTTGGGTGTTGTGCTGACCCCCTGGGGGTCGAGAGAGGCATTTTTCCTGCTAGTTTGGAGTTGTTAATTTGAAACTGCACTTGGCGAGGATCCAGCAAGGTGTTAAGCTACTTTCAGATGGGACTTCCCCCAAGTCCCTCCACTGTTTCTTCAGCCCTTTGTGAGAGGGTTAGAAGAACAACTGGAGAGAGAAACTCAAATCAAATGTACTGTTCCAGGCCTTTCTGCAAACATGTCCCTCAGCCTGAGTGATCTGCAGTCAGCAATTTCCTATAGAGGTTTCCATCTTAAGGTTTTGTTATGATAGGATTTTGAGCAACATAACAGACTGGGGTTAAGCAGCCCTTAGTTGACTTTACGGACCCTTGAGCTCAGGAATGAATAATTGTCCAGCCCCTACAAACCGCATACCAAAATCTTGTGACAGAGAGCTGCAAAATGTATACCCCACAAACCAGAGAGCTCGGTGGGTTGGAAAGCAAAAGGTGGGTGTTCCAGGGAGTGATTTTTAGACCATGGGTCTCAGGGGTCTTGCCTCTCCAATGTGGGATAGAGCTGGATGAAACATGCAGCTGTGTCCAAGGAAGGTGCAGTGGTATTGCACTGCTTCCGGTACTGAAGGCTTGGGTTGCACGGGGGTCCTTGTACCACTACAGTCCCATTGCTGTAAGTCATCTGAGCTACACATGAACTGCTTTTGGGGTACGTGCTGCTCAGAATTGCCACAGTTTATCTACTTATGCTCTAGTGTATCTGCTGCTGTGTGCAGTAGGTGCTTTATTTTCAAAGCTGTGTAGAAGGTACGCCAGTTCCTGAACATAACCTGCATGGTGACTAACCAAACACACGGTCTCAAGGCTGAAGCGGGGAACCCTTCCTAAGGTTCCCCACGGCCATTCACACTCACCAGGGCGGCACCAGATGAGCTACTGCAGGCACTGGAGAGGAGTGGGTAGGTTGCCATTTTCTTGCCCGTTGCACCTGCAACACGTTGGTGCATATACTGTGCTCTTTAAAGGGTTTTCAAGCATTAGTTTAGCTTGTCCAAGGCCAGGTAGCAGAAGGGCAATGAAACCATTTTCAGATGACAATTGTTTTTTTATTTACTATGTGTTTTCATTACTTTGGTTAAAATAATTTTCAGCGTATAGTAGCTGGAGTGCTGTCTGTCTTTAGGCAATGGATCTTCAATATGACATGTCCCTCCTGTGGTGCCTTTCAGAATGTGAGAATGATGCTTGACCTAAAGATTTCTTCTCTGCAGACTAATGCTCTTATTGCCCTGGGCATGCGTAAAGCTTTGGCACTGCAGGGGTTAAATAGCTTGAGAAGGGTGGAGGATTCTTCAGCCAAACCCAAACTGATTGCACCTGGTTTGCTCAACCTGTGTGTAAATGACACCATGGTCTTCCCACCCCCACCCCAGCAAATGCCACAGGGGCTGCCAAGGTATACGTGCAGGTAGGGCTGTGCGAGCAGGTGTGGGGCCTGCAGCGGTAGGAGGCTCCTCGCCCCGCCAGAGAGCAGCCATGCCAGTCACACGCACACAGGAGTCCTGTAATCACCATAAGCTACTGAAATGACAGCAAGCCAAAGTAAAAAGTCATCTTTGTTAAAATTTGCAGCCTTCTGTTAAACATACATGTTGGTTACTGACAGGGCGTAGTAGGGTCTGTTCCTCTTGAGCAGGAAAAGTGCAAATTTTGGTAAGCATGGGTCAGGCAGCCTCCTCAGCCTGTGGGTGGCTCTGACTGCTCTGTCTGTGCGGTGCACGTGGCTCCTAGTTCCCCGCCAGGCTGGTCTATGGCAAGACCCACTCCTGCCTTTGCTTAGCTGTCCCTCTGGGACAGTGCTAGCTGAATGTGCAGAAGAATTGGAAGCAAGGAGGTTGCTCACGCATGTGAGAGTTGCTTTGCTGTCCTTGGGAGGTAATGAAGGGTTTGGGGCCATAGACTCTGGACTCAGAATTTAGATTTTGGGAATTTAGAAGAATTTAGACTCTTAGGGAATTGCTAACAAGGCAATGAAGTCCTCATAGGGAACTAGTCTGGAAGTGTGTTCTGGGAAACTATGCTTCTTTTAGTGTGGATGCCTGGTAGAGCTCTGAAAATGATCACTATCATGCAATAGAGAGGATGAAATTATTCGCATTTATTCCCTGTTCCCCCACCCTGACTCCAGGCAGAGCCAGTTCTCCCTTTTCCAGTCCATGCACACAGAAATGATCATCACTGGGTCAACCTGCTCTGCAGTAGCCCATGCTTTTTTACATATCAACCAAGAAACTGTTCATCTCTTACTTCCATGTCCACCATCAAGACGTAGCATTAATCTGTGGGTGTAAACAATGCCATTCTGCTCATTTCAGTAAAGTTCTACCCAGCTCCAGTGCAGGGAGTTTGGCCCAGAGCTCCTGAAGGCTGACCTGCATGTGGGTTTTCTTTGGCATTGTATAAAGGCTCTGAGGTGAGCACTAAGGGCTGGGGAGATTCCATGTTGTGGCCCAGCTGGCGTGTGCAGCCACAAATAATAATTAATTGGCTCTTTAAGAAGTCTTGCAAACTCTTTTTTTTTTGGGGGGTCTGTCTGTCTTAAGCTCCTTTTAATTAACTTCAGTCATGTCCCAACACATCATCTTGGCTGAATCATAGACCTCACTGTGCCAGTTTTTCACATTCCTGAAATACACAGGCCGCCAGTGTTGCGAATGCAGCTTGGAGGCAGTGGCTCAGAGGAAGTCGGGCAGCTCTCCTGGAACTCAGAAATTTTCAGGAACTGTTGTGAAATCGAGAGGCTGAGCAGACAAGCCTCTGCTTCGAACCCCATGCTGCCCAATTCCCAACAGTGTTGCTGTCTTGCACTTTACCACTGACTCAAGGAGCAGCAATTGTAGCAGGCACCTGTGTACAAGCATCTTTGTTCCTTTAGAAAGCACCTTTATTCGGGTTACAGTGCTTGGGGCATACAGCCTTTTTTTTTCCCTATTCAAGAGCTTGTTTCTTTGTCACAGTTCTTATTGCAAAGGGTCAGCTTTCAAGATCTTAGGGCATGTTAACAAGATACTCAGGCATACTTAGTCACCAAACAAAGTCTGTGCGGCAACAGGACAAACTTTTGTGTCTCTTCACTAGAAAGCTTCAAGCCTGGTCTGAGGACTGTTTCCTTCTTTAGAGGAATTTGGGGTTCAGGAGTGTCTCTGTTGCATTGTAACCTAGCTGTGCTTTCACCAATGCTGGTGGAAATAATCCCAATGTTTCCATTGACTCAAAGTTGTATCAATACTTGTTGTCCCTTGATCTATGTATTTTGAGTTGGAGACTTCTGCATTTGATAACTCAGAATCAATTTTAGCACCCATTTAATGATACGTTTAATTTACTGAAAAGAAGGGAGGTCTTATTGTAATCGCTTGGTACTTGTTTAGAGAGTGTAGCTTTGATAATGGAGTTGTTCAATTAGGGAAAAAAAAGCGGTCAGTGATTAAAAGCTGAAGCTTAGTAAATGTAGACGAGAAAGAGGGTGCAGCATTACAGTGGTGAGGATCTCCATTTATTTGAATGATGTACTACTGTATTCTTCATTCCTAACCATTCTTTAAATCAAGTTTGGAAGTCGTCTCCAAAAGAAATTAGCATATTGGGGAAAAAAAGGGATTTATTCAGGATACTTCTGTGCTCTATGCTGAGGAATAAAGGATTGCAATTTACCTTCTGCCCTTGATGAGATAGGAAACAGAGAATTGTGATAGCAGCTTCAGGTGGCGTGGCCCCAGGCTGCAGGTGAGGAGCCATGAGTTGCCCAGAAAACTCTTTCAGCAATGCTTGTGTTTCCATAGCAGCTCCAGGAACTGCTATGGTTCAGTCAGAGATTGTTGTTGTGACACAGACAGTGGTGGCATGTTGGATTGTTCTGGTGGTGAATTTTGAATAGGTGTGAGGAAAACACATATGACAGCTGAGGAAAAGCAAAGGGGAAAAATTGCCTCAGCCTTTTGGGAAAAGGATAGGAAAACAAGGAAAGGTAATTACAAGCAAGCACCGGGTTGGAGCATGGGAGCAGCGCCTGGATTGCTGGGGGCTGTACAGAAGCTCTAAAGACATAGGCACATTGCAAATGGGTAAGAAGCAGTATGCCTTTTCTCTGAGTAGGGGCAAGGTTTCAGAAGACCACTAAGGAGCATGCATAAACAAATCAAACAGTAATATAATATTTTCAGCTATGAATTTCTTTCAACAGACCATTTTCGCCTAGGGAAAACTATGAAACTTCAAGTGTTGATAGTAAGACTGTTTGTCCTGAGGATCTGGTGTCATACATCTGTTTATAAACAAAAATATGTGCATGTTTGTAGCAGCTTTTACACTACCCATCACTGCTTTTTCTAAGTGACACTACTTTTTTCAAGTGAAGGGGTTAATGTAGCTCTCTTTCACACCAGGTGAAGACCCCACACCTCTCGGTGATGCAGGAAGAGAAAAAGATCCTTGTACAAAAGTTTGGGATTACATAATGTAAAAAGTAACTAATGGTAGGGAAAAAAAGAAAAAAGAAAAACAGTTCAGATAGCAGTACTCAAAACTGGTCTGCTGACTAGCCACTAGTTGCCTTCAGAGAGCTGACAGGGCAGCTACAGGCTTGCTGACCTCTTCCAGCAAGCCTCTTCCATAAAATAGTTAATAGCTTTGCTTCCCTGTGTTCCCTATGGCTGTAGCACCCGTAGGGATTCCCCCGCACTGTGTCTACATGGTATGACTCACAGTACAGAAAAGGCTGGGAAGCTCTGCTTTCCAATGTTATTCTGTCTGCTTCCATCTCGGAAGGGTGGTTCTCAGATGTTCTGCATGGTTGTGTACCAGGCGTTTTCAGCCTACGTTTCCAGTTCCAACGGACTTCAAAAGAGGAAGATACTCCCATTAATGTTTTGCATGATAACGAGTTCGGCAAGCATCATTTTTGGATGCAGTTGATGGAAGACTGGTTATTGCCAGTGCCAAGTGGGCGTCTTAGTTGAGACTATCAAATGATGTCTGTTGTATTAAACGCTTTGTTGGATTTCCTGCTTGGAAAGTGATGCATGTGCCAGACAGACAGAGTTTTCTATTTTGGCATTAAAGCAATCTTGGCGCCCAGTGCAAACTGTTTACTTTAAAAGCTTAATTTTAAATATAGTTTTGGAACACACTTGGAAATGACTGCAAATCAACCATAACAGAGAGGAGACTAGAGCATCGTTTCCTTAACTCCTGTGTCTTTTTGAAATACGTTAGTCTGCTTTGCTTTATGCGAGCCGGTTGTGGTTTGTGCATGATTTATTCATGTATTGTCTCTGGCTGAATTGTACAGTAGCTGATAGACAGGTAGGAACTGAGAGCACAAAAGAACATAATGCACAGCAACATTTAAAGTCCTTTTAGTATCATTTAACCCTTACTTGTTATTTACCACTGGTGGAAGGAGAACACATTCCATCTTGCTGAGCAGTCAACAGAAATAGCCCCTGTTAGGATCTTGAAGAGTCTGCTGCAAAGCCAGTGGACATGCTGACATGCAGTGCCATTAATTTCCACCTAGCAGAAAGGTTCCTTAGAGTGCCAAGCATGATGCCAGAATACAAAACACTTCATTCATCAAAGCCGTAAGTAAGAAACTCTGTGTTTTTGGTTTTAGAAGTAACTTTTGTACATTTATGACTTTTTCCACATTAAACATCATTTATGGTTTGGAAATTGTTCAGGCAAGAGGCATGTGGTTTCTGCTCCCGAATATCAGCAGCAGTTTTGCTAGGTTTAGTCTCTATTTTATGTTGACATTTTCTTGGCTTTTCATTTATCTTTTGGGTGGACCTCTTTGGAGCAAGCTGCCTCAAGGAGAACCCATAACCTTCTTTCTAAATGAAGACTAAGTGATCTGCTGAAGGTGAAGAAGATGACATTGGTATAGGGAATTTGAGTTCAGAGCCAGACTTCTGCAAAGTACCCAGTGAAGAAATACCTTTACTGGGATGTTCGCTCATCAGAGCAATTGCTGGAACAAATTGAGAAACAGGAATTTCACACCTGGACTTTGAGACATGAGTTGATAGGTTTTTCCATAGGCAATGTGAGAAGTTATGGAGTAGCTGTTGAATTTTCAGTTAATTCTATTTGTGCTGAATAAATGGTAAAGGGCTGATGCAAGATCTTGGTTTATGATCTAGGAAATCCATTTTACAAATTTTGCTGAGATTTCAAGAGCCTTCTTTTGCAGACCTTTCTATGCATAAGTGCCACATTTCAAGTGAGAGTGGATGGAATTACATAAATATGTTCTTTTTGTGTATCAAAGCAGAGGAGACTGTAGGGGTTGGATGTGCTTTTGTTCCTGCAGTGTTTTGGATTCTAGTGCTAATTCTTTCTTTAGCTGACCATGCAGGACAGGATTTAGAAACGACCACCAGTTTTTGCCTTTCTATATTCAGTGCTCTCTACAAGAGCAACGTTACTTTCTCCTGTCTAAATGCTCTGCAAGTGCCCAGTTCTGCTCCGTGCAAAGTCCAGTTACTCCATTGACTTATTCATGACAAATAAATGCTATGGGGTTGTCTGAATGCAGTGACAAGTACTGCAGTGCACAAACTTTGAGAGGTGCTAAAAGCTGTCAATCAATGCCTTTGTGATTCTGGGGTTTGTAAGAATGTAAAAATTGCCCTGCTGGGTCACACCAGTGGGCTGGTTCCATCCAGCCAAGGGTTTTGTCTCTGGCAATGGTAACAGGAGATGCTATTTAGTGGCAGCTTTCAAACCTGGCCACTGTCAGGGCTACATTCACCTTAGACTCCCCAGACTCTGGCTCACGCCTCTCCTGAGGAACACCTGTCATCCTCTCCCTAGAATCTCTGCTCTGGAGCTCTGTGCTCCACCTGCCCCGAGGATTAGAGACCCCTTTTCTGTGAGGAAACCAGTGCCATCACGTGGGATCCATCCTGCAGAACTAGCAGTGTAGAGGGAATCTCCACCGCCTTTCCTGAGGTGTGCTACCAAGAAAAATAGCACTGAAGAGAGGTCTGATTTTTATTTCCATGCTCCTGCCTGAATAAGGAGGGAATAAAGACATGTTCTGCGATGCGCTATGGGAGTTTCTTTCACTCTTTGCCCCCTTGCTTCACGGCCCAGCCACTTTTGGTGCTGGGTGTCTTTGTCTCTTCTCTGGTGCAATGATCTTTGAGACTGAAGTTTGCAAAAGTTCCCTCCAGCAATAGACCATGTAAAGTTGTCTGGAGCACAGCAAATGACTCCTAGTGCCTCTGGAATTTGGGATAAAAACCTGCTTGGAGGGGAAGGGTTTTGCAGCTATATTTTTAAATTTGTTGCCTCTTTAATGTTTGATTGTATTCTTCCATTAACTGACCATGTTTATCCATCTGTCTGTGTTGGGCAAACAGCAGTACTAAATTTTAGGGAGAGAAAACAAATATTTTGTTTTGTTTCCCTTGCTTGGCTAAATGTTTTGTGTGCGCCTACTTTGTATCCCAGCTGATTCTGCAAGTCCAACATGCCACTATTTCTAAACCGAATTCCTCCTAAGTGGGCTAGGGGCTTGGAGCGTTTGTCTCTGGCCTCCCATAGCAGAACAGCCTGTAAGAGTGGGGTTTCATCCCTGTCCTCCCGGGGTCAGGACCACAAGCCTACACTTGGTGGTGCAAGCTCTCCTAGCTCAGTCTGCATCTTGATTTGTGATGGTTTCCCAATAGTGGGAAGAGGTGATGAAAGCAAAGAAAGATGCACAGATGGGGAAAGATATCTCAGGGCTGCCAGGGCAGCTGTTCGAGATCTCTGAATCAGATGGAGACAGAACTCCACCACCCTCAGCTTCCCCACCCTCAAACAAGCCATCTCCGATGTGCAAAGCAAAACCAGCCCCACCCCAGCCGTGCCATTTTAGCTAATGGCCTAGTTAATAAATGGCAAATTCCAAGGGTAATCCTGTCAAAGTCTTCCTGACATCCCCATTGATAATATTAACCACAAAGTGTTCCCCTGCTCACCTGAATAATACCAGAAGAATTCTACTTGATTAGATCATTACTGAGGGGAAATGTAGAAAGACAAATATTCCAGGGAAAAATCAGGCTTTAGACAAGGGGCAAGGTCACAAGTGTCCACGGTTTGTAAAGTTTTTCATCTGGTGGAGAGGGAAAAGGTTTGTGATTGTCTTCTGCTCTCTGACAACCCTTGCAAGAGTATGCATGTCCCAGCCTTTCTTCTTTGCCCATAACTTATTCATATCATGTTGATATGAGCAGCTATAAGCCAAGCAAGTGCATACATCTTTGAAGGGTTGGAGACTTTGAATATAAAGTCCCAAGGGCAAAGACCCATGTAATTGTTTCCTTGAAAAGTCTGGCAAGGTCAAATTAGTGCAATTTGGGGTCTTGGCACACCACTGAGAGGGAGGGAGGAGCAGAGTTTCTTTTTCTGTCTCCACCCCACCATACTCCTTCCCTGGAAAAGCTGGGATAGTCGTTTGGAGGCTGGGTAAGAAATCCAGTATTTTGGAAAAGATACTGGGCTGCTGTTCTCTTATCCTTTCCTACCTTTTCCAGAACTGTGGTTCTTAGTTATCTTATGTTGAGATAAGTGACAGCTATTCATGCTTCTCAGGCTGCCTGCAGATTCAGGCAGGCATCACAAGATTCCTTATACATGGGCATTTAAGTATTTATCACCTTGCAGACATGGTGGGGGTGCTTTTTAAAATGAGTGTCAAGATTGTGATGTAGAAGATGAGTAGAGCAGTGCTTCATCCCTGTGTCCTAATGCTGGCTTTAATACCCATGGTGCCTGCATCCTTGTTTCTTCGTCACTGTGAAGTACAACAAGGTTTGGTCGTGTAGATGTGATCAGAACAGGAGCAAACACTTGGGCACACCTGAGTGGTTGTTAGCTGTGTGTGTCACCCTGGCAGCTCCCTAAAACTGGAATCTGCTTTACTGACCAGAGCAAGTATTAATGGGAAAAAGATGTTTGAAGGAGAGAAAAGAGCAGGTTTGGGGAGTTGGATATGATTAGTTGATGTGTGTAAATACTTGATGGGAAGTAATAAAGAGGACAGAGCCAGACTTTTCTTAGTGATTTCTACTGTTTGAACATAGAACAGGTTGCCCAGAGAGGCTGTGGAGTCTCCATCCTCAGAGATAATTCAAAACCCAACTGGACATGTCCTGGGCAATCTGCTACAGTTGACTGCCTTGAGCAAGGGGGTTGGACTAGATCATCTCCAGAGGTGCCTCCAACCTCGGCGATTCTGTGATTCTGTAACTCCACTTGCAAGGTACCTGTTAGAGGATAGTTGTGATAAGCTGGCTTGGGAGGTGGAACTAGCTTCAGAAGTTTTCATAGATCCCTGGAAATATCCCAGTTAAAACCAGCTCTCCATATTTTTTAAAAAAGTTTTTTTTTTCCCAGGCTGTGTTGGAACATAGCCTGCAGACTAATTGATAATCACAACTGGGGAAAGGGGTGAACTGTAGTACCACAGCAAAGCCAGTGGAAAGAAGACGTTTTTAAGCTGGCTCAATTATTTGACACAATCTGGCGTGTAGGTACACTTCAATCCCTGCCCCCAAAGAGTGGGGCTATGCCATTCTCTGCTAAGACAGCAAGCTTGGCATTTGCCTTAAGGTATGAGAAGAGAATTTAGGAGGTCTAGAAGAGGAGAGCTGAGGAAGCCTGAGGCTCGTAAACAAGAAGAATGAAGGAGAAATGCGATAGCATCATGAAGTAGTAAAGGGCTTCAGGGACAATACAAGTAATACAAGGAGAACAGTATAGTTTCTTCTCCATATCCAGGGCATATAGGACAAAATGTCAAGGTTTTTAACTACAGCAAGACATTTTCCCACTCTACTCGGTGCTTGTCAGGCCACACCTTGAATACTGTGTACAGTTTTGGTCCCCGCTATACAAAAAAGATGTGGACAGGCTGGAGAGAGTCCAGAGGAGGGCCACAAAGATGATCAAAGAACTGGGAAGCCTGCTATATGGGGAAAGGCTGATAGAACTGGGTTTGTTCAGCCTTGAGAAAATAAGGCTTTGGGGAGACCCTATCACCATGTTCTGGTGGCTACAAAGAAGATGGAGACTCACTATAAGAAGTCACATGGAAAAGATGAGGAGTAATGGGTACAAGTTACTGCTGGGGAGGTTCCGATTGGACACAAGAGGAAAAATTTTCACAGAACACTCAGCCATTGGAATAATCTTGCCAGGGAAGCGGTAATTCCCCAACATTGGACACTTTTAAGATTCAGCTGGACAAGGTACTGGGCCATCTTGTCTAGACTATGCTTTTGCCAAGAAAGGTTGTACCAGATGATCCTTCAGGTCCCTTCCAACCTGGATTTCTATGATTAGGAAAAAAATCTTTATAGCAGTAAAGCTAATGAAGCCCTGGAATAAAGTGCAAAGGTGGCTGTGGGGTCTATGAAGGAAATACTTAAAACACAGTATAAAATTTTCAGTCAAGGATGGCAGTCTGAGCTGGCCTGCCTTAGAGAAGGCAGATGGATGGACCAGAACGTCTCTTTCTGTCCTCCGTTTCTGTGACTCCCTGAACAGTGGGAGTTAATATGCAGCTGAGAGCTTGCCTGTAGGACAAGGCTCCTCTTACTTTCCCTCACTTAGACTCTAACTCACAGGGGAAGGCAACAGGGATCCATTTTACCCTGTAGTTTTCTTACCCTTGGGCCTTCTCAGAATGTGAGATGCACCATCTTGTGTGGCTTTTCACATTTGATGATGTCACTAAGTTCAGAGTTAGTCCTGGGTCCAGCTCCCCTCTTTGCAGAAAAGCTCAATACCAGAATTGGCCTTTTTGGTGTGCTGAATGCTGGTTGTTCTCCTTCCCAGTGAGTGGCCTTTCTAGAAGACCTGTGCACTGTGTAGTTTAAAGCCTAGCACTCATATAACTTGCTGCCAATGTCAGTGTGTGTAAAAATGTCATTATACACTGTGGTGGCTCCTAGCACGGGGCAATTTTTTAGGAGAGGGAGTGTGGTGGAAAGGCAGGCAATCTGCCTGAAGTGAGAGAGGCAACCACTGCTTGCTAACTGATCTTGTGGGAGGAGGGGAAATAAGTTGATAAAAATGATAAAAGGTCATAATGCAGAGTAATTTGGGCATCGGTTCTTGTACAAGAAACATCTCTAATCCTGTGAAGCACTTTCAATCCTGATCTGACACATCCACAGGGAATTCCCCACCAAATATGTCTTGTTCCCTTCCTACATGCACCCTCCCACACCCTGTCCCAGACCACAGATAACATTTTTAGGCATGCTCTGAGTAAGCACAAATGACTGGATCCCACTGGTAAAGCAGGCTGTTGGGTAGATGAAGCTGCTTACTTTTAAATATCATCTCCAGAACCTTCCTGGCTTCAAAATTGGTGTTGGGAATTCACTGGCAGCTAAGCAGGGATTTTCTGGCTTTCGCTGGGTTCTAAGAGAACTGAAATCCCTGAAGAAAAGAAGTGTCCAAGTCCCTCTGAGGATCCAGGTCATAGTACCTTTTCAGACCACATCCCATTTGTCCCTTCAGTGCAAGGCACTGGCCTCAGCTGTCTTCTGCTTTTTTGCAGCCTATGCTTTCGAGGGGGCTTCTCAAGTGTGAGTTAGTGTCATGTTGCCCTGAAGAGTTAAAAGCCTGTAACGTGCTGAGAGAGCAGACTCTCCAGTCCTGGCATTTCTTTATATTCCAGCCCACAGCCATTCCCTTTCTGAGAAACCTAACCACTTTGTCTTCTTTATTCCCTCCCTCTCAGCTCCCTGGACACATCTACTGCCATGAGATGTCTCAGCCAAGGGTTTTGAGCCAAGATATGAGGGAAATGGTTTAACCAGATGCGTGCCCATGCCTGCGACACTGAACTTCAAGATGCTGATATTTAAAAAGCTTGCCATCTTCCTTGCCTCCCAGCAGCAAGGTAGGTAATGGGTGGGACAGCAGCATATCCAGAAAAACACCTCTTTTTCAAGGGGAAGGAGAGGAGGTTGTAATTCGACTGTAAAAATTTGCTCTAGGCTGAAACCTTGGCAAACAAAAGCTTAGCTTAGGGTGGATTTAAAAGGAAACAACAGAAAAGCATAAAATAAATCAGGGCAGTCATTTTGGGTGGAGGTGAGGGTCCAGAGCTTAAAGATCATTTTGTAGTGGGGGAGGAGAAGGAATAGCTCAAAACAGAGTTGTATTTGGCTCTTAGCCCTACTGTAACTAAGCCTTTCAAAGCCAGGAGAATAAACTGGATACATGTCCAGTTCCTGGCCTCTCCCTTCATGCATTTGTCAGAGGAAAGCAAGCCCCTGTGTACTCTTTAAAGCAGAGTAGATGCAGATATGGTGGCGTTAGCTGAATTACTCCTATATCCACTTTCTAAATATGGATTTCCCTGGACTTTAAGTTGTAAAAGCACATAAAGTCACTGATGCTCAGCTTGCCTAAGTGATGAAGAGGGGCATCTGTTGCTTTCAGCATTATGGATGTCCTCAGACCCTCTCTTGGTCTGTGCCATGCCACATCTGCTACTCAGGATGTCTGCCCTGCTTCTGCCTTCAGCACTGCACAGTGCCACTTAACAAGCTGAGGAGTTGAACAAGAGGATGACTGCTCTTGCAGCCCTTACATGGGCTGACTCCTCCACAGTCCCAGGCTCACAAAGCTAAGGAAGAAGAAGGAGAGCTCGCTGGATTGATAGCAGCAAAGATCACAAACACAGACCATGTCTCTAGAGGGAAGGCTTTTCCAGACCATTACCTAATGTGCATGGCACACATGGTTGGCAGCACAGTTGGTACAGGCCTTGAGAAACAAAGACAAGGCCCAGCCAGTTACCATGCTTTTTTTCATCTCCAGACCCCTGGGCCCCTCCAGCCTGTGTGCCCATACATAATTACATTGCAGGCTCCCTTTGTAGTGCTGTCACTCTGTGATTTTCCTGATGACCTGGAGCATCCACATGTCAAGTTAGGGAGGAAAGTATAATGCTGGCATTTTAGGCAAACCGCTCAGCCTACTGAATTACCTATCCAAGTGGATATACAGAAAAAGATTTCACAGCAAGAATGGGTTAAGCACTGGAACAGGTAGCCCAGCAACTGTATGAAAGCTCCATTTTTCGAGATTTCCAGAACTCAACTGGTAAGGCCTAGAACAACCTGGTATAGCTTTGCTAACTCTCCTTATTGCTATATACACTTCTAGAACAGCCATCCCCCTTGGCTGCCTGAGGGAATGCTTTGGCTGTAGCAGGTACCAAGGAACAAAAGGCTAAATGAATGATCAAAGGCTTGTAGATGTAAAGGACCCTTTCTGAAATTTTCCTTCCCACTGCATGGTTAATACATGTTCAGCTCCATCAGTTTAAGTGACATGGGCAGTTGTGGTTTAGATGGGATGTTACCTAATTCTGCTCAGAACAGGCCTCCTTTGAAGGGCAGCACAGCTTACATCTCTCTGGCTTTTCTAACAGGCTTCATAGTTTGCTCACACATATTTTTCTATGTGTTCACAGATCATCCCTTCAAGCACCTCAAGGCTGTCTGAAGAACTTAGTGTTCTCCAGCAGCAGACAGTGCCAGGCTTTGCTTCATAGAAAAGAAATGCACTTTTAATTCTGTCCTTTCTCCAGGCTTAATGAGGCAGGTAGAACCAGCCAATACAGAAACTTTTAGGACTAGATCTATTTGTTAAGAAGGCTTGGAGAAGCTTTGCTTTGTGCTTCTGGCACTGTTCTTGCAGTATTAAGAGATGTCTTACTTGTGCTGGTATACTACACAATTTGAGATCAGGTTGTCAAAGTATCACCTTTCTGAATATCTCAGTAGGGTCAACTCTTATTGAGATTTCAAGGAGGGCTGTTCAAGAGGTCTTGTTAAAGGGAAAGAAGCCCCGTGTTTTAGTCTGCTCTTATGTTTCAGTGCTGATGCTTTCATGTATTGTCATTTCTAGGGAAGACTGAAGCCCTTGAGCATGGAAT
Organism: Ibidorhyncha struthersii; assembly: GCA_013398815.1. Taxonomy (NCBI): domain Eukaryota; kingdom Metazoa; phylum Chordata; class Aves; order Charadriiformes; family Charadriidae; genus Ibidorhyncha; species Ibidorhyncha struthersii. Next base: position 85,890 of record VZSZ01010727.1, on the reverse strand, counting down.
CCAGCCCATTTTCTAGCTCCCCAAGTGCAGCAAAAACATTTACGGACTGATCTTCTACAGCTCCTCTCAAGCACTGGAATTTCCAGGTGTATATGTTTTCAGCAACTCCAGGAAAGCTGCTTTTCAAAAGGTATGTCATCTCTTGTTTAGACTAAAAAAAAATGAAAAGAAAAGGGAAAGAAAGAAATTTAAAAAAATTACCGTTGGCATGAAAACAAAAGCAAGTCTTTCTTTTCCCTAAGCTTCTTTAACTGCCTTGTGCAAAAGAATATGAAAGTGTGGAAAAGAACATGAAATGACTTTACATAATGGGAATGAAGGTAAAGGCAAGGTACTGGCGTTGGAGATACGGCTAAATCAGAGCCCAGCAGAAAGAACATGGCAGTGGAAGAAGTTTAACAAGTTCATTTTATGTGCCACTGTGTCATGCTTCCCTTCGTTACTCAAGAATGTTGCTTCACTGGTTCCTAGGGTGTGAAAGGGACATGCTACTGGGAGGATGTGCCCCACAGACCGTGCATGAGCCACTATTGGGCTACCTGACACTGACAGAAAGGGTGATCCATCTGAAAATTGTTGTTCTACTTGTATTACGGTTTTGCTATGGACGAGGAACTGGTCTGGACATTGTGGTCAGAGGTCTTCTGTAGTATGATAGTTTGCAGAACAGTACTATGCAGGGCAAAAGTCTAATGAGAGTAGGCAGGCCCTCCAGCCAAATCAAGGGTAGTTGATATGCCTCTGTACAAAGTATTCACAGTGGTCAGAAGGTTTGTAAGATACCTGTCTTGTAAGGAGTTCAGGAGATAAGGCGAAATGCTCTCTAATATAATGGAGATCCCTCTCACCTTTGCTACCTTCAAAGGAAAGAGGCAGGACAAAGCACTCATAGACGGTGTTGTGTGTACACATATAAAGCAAAGCACAGGAGGAGCCTGACAGACCTTGTTGGGAAGAGTACACTGTGACTGTGTGACAAGCCCTGGCGTATATACACCTCACCACTGCCATCAGTGGCTTGAAGCCAGGCTAGGTCAGAGTTTACACCGAGGACTGACATCTCTCCCTCCTGCCAGTGTTTGTACACATCCTAAACTGCTGTTGCACAATCTGGTGTGAGTGGCATGCTCTGCTCAGAAGAGACCTGAGACTGGAAGAGCAGGCTACATCTGTTTATTGGGCAGGACTACAATGCACTGCTAGAGACATCTGAGCCTGCTTGCTTTCCTTCTCCTCCTCCAGTTCCCACCTGCACCCCCAGCCCTGAAACAAAGACTCCCACTTAAAGCAAAGAAGTAGCTATAGCAGAAGGTTCCCTAGTTGCTGCCCACATGTCAACTGCTGCTGCAGGCTGTGGCTTGTGTGATGACAGGAGTGATTCAATTAAGTGATTTTTGAATCCTTCCTATTATGGCAGCAAGTCCTTTGTGTGGACACTCTTAAACCAGTTAGAGTGGCCAGGAACTGATCACGTATAAATTTGTAGAAGAAAAGAAGGCAGAACTCTGCTTCACTTCTCTTTTTCTGTCTGTTGCCTCTCCTTAGATGCACAGCCAGGCAGTTTGGTGATGGCATCTCGCTGGTTTTTAGCTCTGCCTGTCTGGGGGCAGGCGGCGGGGGGGAAACACAACCAAACCCAGAAAAAGTGATCAGCCTCCTCCACCATTTGTTCTGCCCTTGGTTATCTCAAAGCCTGCTGTGGAGCTGCTCCTTCTACCCATTCCAGCCTAAAAGACACTTTATAGGCCTTTGCTGTAAAGGACCACACTTCACATGTAAAGGACTCAGGAAAGCTAAGGTATGACTCCTGTAACAGCTGTAACGCAGACCTTTTTGCACACATATTATTTTTAGTTAATATAGATGGTGTTAACATTAATGCCTTAACCCTTGAGGAAGCCAGCTAATTTCCAGGTTGATATGACCAGGGAGCTGGCTAATTTCCAGTGTTTTGGGGTGAAAGCCGAGAAGTGCAATGCCAGGGTGTTTCTGGCTGCTGGTGTTCCTGAGTGGAGCACATCCAGGTCTGCACTTTATCCTGGGGTTCCACCCACTGTCTGCCACCCCACCATCCTCTGCTTGTGCCAGGGCCTAAGTGTCTTTCATGGCAGGACGACAAGTTACCAAGCCACAGCTGTGTGTCATGATACAGTGATACCATCAACCAAAATGCCTACAAGGGGACAAACTGGCAGCTTATTAACCTAGCCATACAAGGCTGGTGGCTTAAGAAGAGACAGCCACCTTGGTCTAGGAGTTTTGCATAAAATGTAGCAAAAAAGTGACATTATCACTCTTGCACCCACCATTGTAACTGAAATGTGGGTCTAACCAGGAAAAGACTGTGGCAAGCAGGCAGGAGAGGAAAAGGAAGGGGGGATTTCAAACACCATGGCCCAGAGAAGTAAACCCCTGCGTTCGTGCTTGCGTCAGTAGCCTGTCTGTGTGCTGACCCCAGGCTCACCTGAGCCTTGGCAAAGCTCCCCTTTGTTCTGTGTTGGCGTTCAGAATCCAGAGTTATCCCACAGCCACTTTGTGACCTGTTCCACCCAGACAGCCTGCCCATGATTGCTTCATAAAGCAAGACCCAGGAATCAAAAACAGGGCATGTTTCCTGAGCAGAGATGGAAAACAGCTGTGCTGGAAAAAAGGCGGGGTTTGCTGGCTGAGCAGTGGAAAATACAGATCAAGGCCTGGTTGTGCAATCTTCCCTGGCTGGCCTTTGGCTGTTATTGTGGCCAGGGGACCAGCTGGACTTGGCAGGAGGCTGCTGCTAGGTGATGCCCCAGGTAGCGAGAGACTCTGGTGACAAGGCTAGAAACCCAGAGCTTAGATCTGCATGTTTTACAGATGCCTGGGAGGCTGATAAGTGACATCTGGTGATGCTGCCCTCTCCACTGTCCTGTGTTCAGGTCTATCTGGCCAGTTCCAGTTGGTGTTTGAATGGCCAGGCCTATTAATGTAAAGGCACACAGACCTGTAGGGCTACAGCATCATCTTGCCCAGGTGTGGAGCTCAATTCCTGCCTAATGCTCATAAAGTGCTCACTGTGCAGCCACAGCCAGGGGATGTGGTTATGTAGTCTGGCCAGGTTCCTGCGTCTGAATCCTCAGTGCCTGTACTGCGGAGTAGGTGCACACCAAACAACGAGACAATGCATATACATGCTGTGCGGGGAAGCTGACCAAAAAACCTTAGAACTAGCATCTGCTCTGCCACTGCTGTCCTCTGAAATCAAGGGAAGGCTATGTCATGTTTTTACTAGCCTTAAGTGCTGCTTGCTTCAAGTCAGGCTTCTGGAAGGGTTCTTGATTTTTATCCAATTCAAAATCTCTAAGCAAAAGTAAATGAACTGTCTGAATCTGAATCCAGAGGCAAGGGGTGTGACATTCTGTCCATTCTTTTAAAATCTAATGATTGTGTACAGGAAGGAGAGGATGGACAAGAACAGAGAGGGAGAATTAGGCCTTTGATTCAGAGTCAAATTATAAAAAAATTACCCTTTCTTGCTAAGAGAGCCTCACAACATCTCTCCTCTCCCTGTGCTCTCTGTAACTAAGCAAGAAACTAAGGTAAGGGGAAAAATGGTGAGAAGGCAGAAAGCAAAGGAGGTAGGCAGGACCATCAATCACCTCCTAGGCTTATACATACCAGCTACACTGGCCTCTCTTCTTAGCACCTGGAACAGCAGAAGACAGTATGATGAATGTTTTTCACTCTATAGTATTGGAGCTATGGATGCACAGTAATTGCAGGGAGATCGTGCTTTCTTACAACTGGCTCAACCTACCGAGCTGAAACATATGGATTCAGACCTTGCTCTGCAGCAGTTTCCAATATTGCTTATCACTAAGACAGCACAACTGCAGAGGAAAAAAAACAAAACCAAAACCGCTACAGAGCCCATGAAGGGAAAGAAGGAAGATGTAGTGTGGTGACCTGTAAGGAGGAATCTGCAGAATTGAGGCAAAAGCAGCACCCAGAGGAGTTGTACAAGGAAGCAATTTTGGTCCAAATAGCTAACTTTGGAGTATTTTTGGCCCTCTATGCTAGGTTTTGTAATCCAGGTACCTCAAGGTGAGGAGTAGGATGGGTGTTTGCTTCAGATGCTGGAAGAATGCAGTCTTAATGAAATTAACACCAAGAACCAGTAGTGTTACCAGAAGCACGCTGTGACCTGAGGCAAATAGTAATGTGCAGAGATGGATGAAAGCAGCATTACATTTGCAGTTTAGGGGCTAGGCTCCCGAGTGGATGCAACTAGTGCATTATTTGCATTTTAGGTAGTTTGCTTCCTGGTATAAAGGATCCCATAGTCCTGAGTTGGGAGCTGAAGACTATATATACAGCACAGGGAAGGAGTGAGGGACTTAATGGCTCTGCTGACAGCAGCCAGCATCTCCTGTGGGAGCCCGTTCAGTTGGATTCTCAAGGTGCAGCTTACAGAGGGCTGCAGGAGGTGGCTTCTACTGAATAAGAAAAGAACAAGACAAAGAACGATGAGTTTTGCTAAGGCAAATGCACTAGCTTTAGCTATTACTGATTTAAGCCAGGTCACACTAAACTTAGTACACAGCAGGCTTTGCACAAGTGCACACAAAATCAATTTGTTTAAACCTGGGCAACTTTGTAGTGCATCCAGACAAACAAAACCCAGATAGATGCACAAAATTAATAGTTGGTAACAGCTCCAGCATTCTTAGAGCTGTTGAAAAATTGGCATTACTTGCAGATAAAACCTGTAGTGCTTCGAAGTTTATTTTCAATACAAAACAGGATGAAGGCATATTTTAGAAATAATTGACAAAGTGAGGTGCTAGTCTTTTGGCTTTTACTGGCCAGGAATTATTTTTTTTAAAAAAACACTGTCCTTCCCTTTTAACTTCTTAATGTGATGTCAGTCATCAGAGTTCTCATGAAACAAACATTCTGCAACTGTGTCTACTCAGCAGGGTCCAAACGGGACCTCAACAGTGGCTGAAACAAAATTTCATTTTTTAAAAAAAATTAAGTTTTGTTCCCATAGAAAAGATCAAAATTTGATGAAATTATATTTCCTGCAGAAAAACAAAAACCAAACCTATAATTCAAAGGTTTGACCCAATGTCTGTTTGCTTTTCAAGCGGGAGAAGGGTAGTGGAGAGCAAGCAAGTGTGGGTTTGGGAGAAAGGAAGTCTTACCAATAAATGGCAGCAATGAAAGCAGAGGGAAGAAAGTACAAATTCCCAGGCATTCCAGACATATCTGGTATCCTTTACATCCTGCGCTCTGCACTTCAGCTGCACATATTTCAGTGTTCCACCACAGAGGCAGTTGCATTTCAGTTGTGAGTTACTATATGAAGAGTTTTGTATAGTTGTCACAGGATCTTATGAGATAAAAAGGAGCCGACCACGGCAAAGAAAGTAAAATAGAACATGCAATCTATTAACTATGCTGGAAACCACTTATGCCACAGAGAAATGGGTGCCAGGATGCAAAAACTTCCAGCAGAAATTAGAAATAAAGGAAAAAAAGGAAAAGTCACTGGTAGCTAGGAGAAGAGTACAGGCTCATTACCACATCTGAGCTCTTGAAAAAGCCTCTGGTTTTCTGTGGCTCTTCATCTGTTTTTCTGTTCATTTTTGTCCTTCTCTTTAACCTTGCTGGGTAAAACACATCTCCAAGGACAAATAAAAATTATTTTCTTACCAGTGCTGCTGACTTTGCAACCTGTCAGAAAACTGACTAAACTTGAAGCTCCTTCAGTCAGTCATTTTAAAATATAGTCAGCATTGTGTTAAAAAAAAAGAAGGGAAGCAGGAGAAAAAATAAATATATGAATTCAATGAATTCAATGCCAGGGTTACTCGGCTGCATATTAAGGCACTCCAACAGGCTCTGGGAGAAACAACAAAACTGTGGTGATGAATAGTGCAACAAAGGGAAGTGTTACAAAATATTAGGCTTGGCTCTTGCATTATGGTGGAGATGCTTAATTTGTCTTTGTTAAATAGGTATTTTATTGAAGGATCCTTAGAAGTAAAAGCTGGCCTGGGAATCCAAAAACATTGTTAAGAACCCAGGCCAAGGAAATGTTAATTAATTTTGCTAGGGTCACACTTAACCTGTCCAAGGAAAAATGTCTGAATCTTAACATTTGAGAGGTTGAAATCTTCAGTGGGTGCTTTTGCCATTACAGCCATCTTTCCTGGATGCATTTCTTCTTTTTACCTGCACCACAGGTGGATGGAGAACCCTAATTTCTTTTAGGAAACTTTGCTCCTCAAAGATGTGCCCAGGGAGTTAGACTTACAGCCCAAATAGACTGAAGGGATTTATGGATCGGCAGGTCCATCTACTATCTATGGTCTCTGACAAACACTGCTTTTAGTTAGGACAGAGCAGGGGTAACTTTTCAAAACCAGCCTCAGTTTGCTCAGGGTCACAACAAAAAAGGTGACATTATGATTCCTCTATTATCCATTGCCTGCACAGTTACTATACGCCAGCCTGGCTCATGCAATTCATCCTTTCTTATATTCTAACGAGCATCAGATTTTGGCTTATGAGCAAAGTGCATAGGTGCATAAAATGAGAAGTTGTGTGTCGCTCTTTAGGCCATGTATGTGTGTGTGGGTCTGCTTCATGAAGTAGCTGGTTCAGATCCCTGGGCAAGAATAAATGAGGGAGGAGAAAACATGGAGAGTCAGCTATAGGAAAAAGGTGAACTCTAGAGCAAAAGATGTAATTTTTCAATCAAGCTTTTAATGAAAAGATCATAAAATAACAGTTTCTCATCACTGTACATTAAGACTGCAAATTTCTGAATGCTGAGATCATATTATAATTTCTGTATCTTTTTATATGACACTTGAGTTGAAGCCACAACTATGTGTGGCTCTGACCTGAATTCAAGCTCTTGAAGGAAATGAACAGAACATTGCAGCAGGAATGTTGGCCTTTCCCTTGCCCTCCCCTCCTCTTCCCTTCTCTTCCCCTCCCCAGGAAACATCCAGGGCTCCTAGACTGACTGATAGTTAAGGCTTAAAATAAAAAAAAAAAAAAAGAGAGATGCAACATCCCTTTTTCAGTTGTATTTAAAATACTAAAATAAAATGGGGAAAAATATCCAGCCAGCCAGAACAAGATCCTCTGCTCATAGAAAAGTTATCCCCAGCCAGTCAAAACTCCCGTGGAAGTTAGAGCAACAGTTGTGCTAGGTGCTTCGATTGATAACTTGTGAATGAGAAAGTTTAAAAAACGTCCCACTCCTCAGGGAAAGCAAGTGCTATGACCTGCGTCCCTTAACTGCCAACAAATACAGCATGAAGTATTCTGTTTTGCCTACTGCATCCCAAAGGGTTGGCTTTGTTCAAAAAACACTGATCCATTGATCCCTATGTGTTCAACACTGGGCTTCAAATGCTTAGGAAAATCGGGGAAGGAAGGGGAGAAGAGGATGGTGATAGACAACTGAATAAAAAATGCATTTCTAGCTCTAAACTTGTGTTTCAGTACTTTTGAGTCCAGTTAGTTAAAACAAGGAGAGCAGAATAAATAGCAATTCTGATGTAGCACAGAGATGAACTGGGGCTGAAATGAAGACTATGACCTGACTAGGAAGTCCAGCTAGGAGCCTTACTACAGCAGAGCTGGAACTGCCTCACAAGGGATCCCAAATCTTTTCCTTTTACAAGGAAAGCAGCAAATTTAGTGAGTCTAACGGGGAATCATCAAAGGTGAAATTTCTTACCCTATTCTGAAAAAAATGCAAAATACAAGGAGTGGAAAGGGACTGAGAATCAGCTACTGCTTGCCCCCTCACTAAAATCCAGACAATAAAGTACCATGGGAGTTAAAACACTGCAGCAAGCTGCTGAAAGTAATCCCCAAATTTTGCTTCTCAAGAATATGGCCAATTCTGGAGTGCAAGAGTAAGCTTACGAAAAGAAAGGGGTTTACAATAAATGGGGAGACTTTGCTGATGTTGAGCAAATCATTAAGATTAAACAGAAACTAAGGAAAAAATGCTAGAAGTCTTTTTAATTGTTCCAGAATTACAGATCAGAGCTCATTTAGATTTTAAACTCTTGCTTAAACAAATGTTTATTCAAACACGTCATCTCAACGATAACGATGAGCATTTCTGCTCTCTGGGGCGAGCTAGATGTTTACTACCTAGAGCCTCTCAAACACATTTAAAATGTAGGGTGGTTTTGTCTCTTTGGTTTTTATTTGCTTTTCCCTTAACTTCACCACAGCTGATTGGAAAGGTTTCTAAATTTGGCAAATACCCAGAAATCAGCAAACATCCTTTCTTCATGCTAATTTTTAAGGCTGTAGCAGTTCCATAACTGCTCACACCACCAATACTGGACTGGGACAAGAAGCTTTATAAAGTACAGCTTTTCCCAGGGACTCTAACCACCTTACGCTATAGGGAATCTGATGCTTCGGTATAGTTTGCAAGGCCCGTCACAAGATGGCACAGAGGCTGTTGGGTTTGGCACAAAGCTTCCTCGCTATCTTCGGTATCGACTCCCCACTTTTTAGATCCTTATTGCTACCACAGTAAACAGTAAGTGAGGGCTGAGGGGGACTTTAGGAAAGGAGCTGTGTCCTGTCCTTCAGGCAGGGCAATAGACTTGTCTCAGTCACAAGCTGCAATCAGAAGCACACAACCATTCCTCTGATGACTTTTATCTTCTCTGGATTTTGCCAGCAGTCACCTCAGAATTTGTTTTATTTCACTGAATGCACTGGATGTTTCCCTGGTCAAGACCCACACTCCTGCTTTTCAGAACTGAAGCGACACGGTAAAATACTGCTAACCCAGACTTTGAACCTGCACTGCTTGAAAACAATGCTTTCCACGCATACAAGAGAGGAAAAAAAAAAAAACAAAAATCAAACAGGAATCTTAAAAGAGTGACACTGTAAATGGAAACATTTAAATACAGCAAAACATAAATTCCTCTTCTATGCAAAGCTACAAAAGTCCAGTCTTTGTATTGTCTTCACAGGTTATGGTTTATGGCTATGCTGAGAGTCTCTGAGATTCTTTTTTTTTAATATATTTTTTTCATTTTTTGAAATCCTGTAGAGAAGACCCTGCGGACACATCTTTGTGTTTGCAACTTTCTGAATTACATTGCAAAACTGTGCATACAGAATCTGAGAAATAAATACATTCATTACTGCACATACATATTGATACAAAAACAACACTGTCAAATAGTGTTTGCACCATCTTTGTTAGATATTAAGACCAGGCAAAATTAATATTTCATTTTCCATCAGCCCCCCCTCAAATGTGTGAGGTGGCTTTGGTGTAGAAGATAAAGCTACAAAGGGGCAAGAATAATGATGGGGAGCTTTTTTAAAAAACTTTTTTTTTTTTTTGGCTTCAGCAATATTTTATAGCAAACCATCTTCATTGGTCATCTTTAGACTGTTCTAACATGCAAATCAAGCCTAGGTTTCCACCTAGAAAGCCTTAAGGGGTTTTGGTTGGGCTCTTTGCGCATGACTGTAAGGTCTGGAGCGAATCAATCCAGCTGTTTAATTAAAAAGTGGCTCAGATGGTCCGAACTGTACAGCTCAGGCCCCAGCACAGCTCTGAACTGGAGGAGACAGCTAGGTACCTGTGCTTTTGCCCTAATACCAGACCATTAAAGCTGCCCGAGTCACTTCAGGGATATCAGCCACCTCTGCCACAGCCCCTGCCTGGCGCAGAGGGGTGGTTCAGAGTTGTGCGTACTCTTCCATGTCAGCAGCCGCAAAGCCTCACAGAAGATGCATGTCAATAGCTCTTTGGTGTCTTCTGTGATCTCTGTGGCTCCTGCTAACTTCCTCAAATGCAGAGAGCTAGGCTTTTGGGGTTTTTCTGCCAGGCATTGGGTTTTGGAGGTTTTGCAGTAAAGGACTGGAAAACAGCTGAGCCCAGCTCCCCATGGCTAACGTTAAGGAGATGTGCTGGGTACAGCAGCTCCCACCATCTTCTGACAACATCCTTCCCTGTCTCTAGAGCTTCTCACATCTCTCTTCGCCCTCTTGGTACCCTCAGACTCCTCTGAGAAAGAGGTAAGCTGGTATGCCTTTGCAATAGTGCCTAGGTCTTACTCCCAGCAACATCTCTCATGGGTTGAAGACAAAAAAAAATAATATCTACGTGCCATATTTCTAATTATCCTCCCTCTCCCACCCTCCCCGAGCAATGCTGGAATGCAGGCTAGGACATGGATCTCCCCTCCCAAGCTGGGAAATGCTGTGTAGCCTTCAGAGACAAACCAATGGAAAAAGCAAAGATTAATTTTGACTGGCCCCTAGATCTGTTGAGGTCTGAAACTGTAAAAGTTTATGTAAACAATGAGATAAATATATTAGTACTTTTCTGAGCCAAGTGAGGTTCCATACTCATTCAAATGTGCTTTGGTTTAAAAAATAGTTTTGTGAATTTGGGTATGAGCTTCTTTATTCTTTTATACAACTTTTGCTATTTTATCTTTTTTTTCCTGTATTCCGAAAACATTCTGGAACTAAGTGACTAAAGCATATACTCAAGCTGCNAAAAATGCAACTCCCTCCCCCCCACCCTAAAACTCTTAAAATCTTAAATATGAAACTAGTGTTTTGCTTTCTCATTAAAATACAGAAAAATGTCTGATACAATACTATGTCGTACAAATGCAGTTGAGTGTTTAGGCCCCAAGCAGGCCTGAAACAGTCCCTGAAGTTTTGAGTATTATTAGTTATTCATTATTACTGTCACAATTTGGAAAATGTTTTTTATACTCAATCTATGGAACACAACTTTACACAGCTACTTGAAAAAAGAAAAAAAATTTCCTTTTGTACAATACTCTTGCTGTACACAGACTTTATGTCGTATTGTTTAAGTGCTGGGGAGGGGATAAAGTAAAAAAAAAAAAAAAAAGACGCTCAAAAAAAATGTTTTAAAAATAGCATTGGGTCCTGAAACTTCAGCATGATTCTCAAGGCTGAAGAAGCAAATGAAGAGGGAGCCTGGGGGTGGGGGGAGAAGCTACATCACCCACACACATGCTTGTAAAAATGGAATGAAATGAGGGAGTTATTTGCCTGCTGAGGAGCTTACTGCTTCCTCACGCCTTGGGCTGCTCCATGGCTTGGCTAAGTCGGTCACGGCTTGAGCTGCTGTCCCAAGGGTGGCTTCTGCACAGATGCCCGCCTGCTGTCTCCATTGCTGGCCACGTGCCACAACAGGGCCACAAGTGAATGGGGTAAACCAGCATCCAAAACCTGCAGCGGGGGACAGGGCTTACCCCTAGTCATGCTCTTCTCACAAGGGAGCTAAAAATCATTTTGAGAATGTGGACTTGATGGGTCCTTAGCAAGCCGGCAGCAAGGGGAGCCTGCTCTGGCTGCAGCCTAAGCCAGCGTGGGATTCAGCTCAGCGTTAGGAAGGTTGGAGGGAAGGTAAAGGCAGGGTGAAAGTGCCTAGGAACTAATCTTGCACAGCTGTCCCTTGGCCCTGCTGAGACTTGCTCTGAGAAAAAGGTAGATGGCAAGGCCTTCCCTATCCTCCCCAAAGACAATTTGGGGACATTCTCAGGGGGGTAGGGGGTGGCAAGGGATCAAGGGGAAAAGAATTCAATATATGTTTAAAATGTGGAAGTGCTAAAGACACTAAAAACCCCACCTAACCCCCTCCCAAAGAAAACAGCGCATCTCAGCACAATTAGAAAAGAACAAAAGTCCATGTTCCCCTCTCATGCTCCACAGCTCACAGGCGTGTGGGAGCAAGCAGACAATGGCACTGGGAGAACTGGGAGAAGCACACGAGCGTGGTGGGCGAGAGGGGCGAGCGTGTTCCCTCTAACATAACACTAGGCCAAGGCTCTGCACCTTTGGGTTGTCTATTGCTTGGAGCCTGGATTCCAGTTTCCTTAGTTCATTCAATTGACCCAACAACTTCTTATGGACTAGTCTACCTTAACAAAAAAAAAAAAAAAAAAAAAAAAGAAAATGAAGCTTATATTTCTTTGTTTTAATCAAACATGCTCACTTTTTTCTTTTTTTTTCTTTTATCTTTTTTGGTCAAAACTTAAAAAAATTGGTTTTGTTTTTTTTTAAAAAGACAAAATGTGAGGTTTGGTAAACCTTACACATAGAGACTATACTGGTTTGAATGGGGAAAAAAAACCCAAATGAAAAAACACAAGTGTAAACCTTACTCAATTCAGAAGGGATGATTCTACTGGCTGTGAATTTTTACCACCACAGTCACGGGAGGCTTGAAATAAGCCATAGCTTTCCACAAGGTCACGCCAACAAAGTCAAGGGGGCCAAGAATCGGTGGGCTAAGATCTCTGTCTTCTCTCCTAAACCAATAGCAGCTGTTGGCTGTGATGTCTTATGCAGATGTTGCAAGAACATTTTGTTTCTTTTTCTTTTCTTTTCTTTTTCTTTTTTTGTGTGCGTATTTAAATTGTCTAAAAGGGAGGATATGAAACACTTTGGTTTGCTTTTTCCTCCTCTCCCCCACCTTATTGCACTCTGGATTCTAGTAAATTATAGGCTGCTATGCCCTCACCCTCTGTCCTGCCAGGTGTTTACAGACTGACCCAGATGTGCTGGGGGAGTGGAAGATGAGTGGGACATTTTCCCCTCCCCATAGTATCCAGATTCAATAAACAAAGCTGGAAAGGGCCCAAAAAGCTCAGAGAAGTTTTCTTCTTTTAGATAAAAGTGACTACAAACAGCCAAGAGACTGCGAATGAGCCAGTCCAAGCAGCCAGCACAGCCTCTGGCTCAACATATTTTTTGCTTTGTCTTTGGCCAAGCTTTGCTTTAACATTTCTCTAGCTGACTTTTGATGGAAGGACAGGGTGGTAAAAATCCCTTAACTTTAATTTAGCTTCTACTTTTATACATTTAATTACTTACAATAAGAGGAAAAAAAATGCCTAATCTTTCACTAACCATCTTATTGTTCTCATGAATTCAAGAGGTAGCAAAGGTAACAAGTCTGTCCACCCAGACTTGCTCTTTAGTGAGGGAGGAAAGCTAAAAACATACACACACACAAAAAATAAAATAAAAAATAATAAAAAAGTACCTAAGGAACTTGTAGCAAGTCNTTAACCTCAGACCTTCCAGTTCAAACATTCACATAAACGTTACAATGGTTTTTCCTTTAATAAAACAAGTACCTCTAAGCAAAGAATATTCATAGGAAACTACTAGAAAAGTAAAGACGACCCCCTGCTCACTGAAAGAAATTCCCAGGGCATCCAGTCCCTGTTCAGTCATGGGTAAGGCAGAAGAGGTTTCTGTGTTTTGTGGGAAAAAGTGGCGTGTGGTTACGTGTGCCAAGGATAAAGATCAAAACCAAAAGAGGGAGGGATGGTGAGGGAGGCATCGCCATTTCTGTAAGTGAAGTACACCTAGGTAGACTGCTGTCCCCCACCATCGCCAGCCCAGGGGAAGGGTGGTGGGTTCCACCACGGCTATGGCTTTCCCACAGCATCTGAAGGGGCTGCCAACCCTGTGAGATGGTCCACAGACACAGCTTCTGCGCTTGTGAATGCAATGCTATGTTATTTCACAGCTACTTAGGCCACTGAAAAGGTGTACTTTATTTTATTTTTAATGGCAAGAAATGCCCCTACTGAGTTTTGTTTTAAGAGGGGAGGTGAGTAGGGTGACAGTAACACGAAGGAAAGAGGCAGGGAGGGGGAAGCCAGCAGAGGCTGAAAGTTCTCCATGGTCCCCATACCTGCTCCAGATAATCAATATGGCAATGAAGTCGATGTGTGCAAAAAGAAGTGGTATTTCTTGCCAGATCACCAAAATTTGGAGGGAGAGTTAGACTAAATGCATCAGCTTGGCTGTGGACCTTTCTTTTTTTAAAAAAAGGGAAAAAAGGAACTTTTTTTTTAAATGTTAAAGCTACATTTGTTTAGGCCTCCCATGACTGAACAGAGTGTGGGCAGCTGCCCCATTTTTTGTTTGTTTTTTTCTTTTTTCTTTTTTTTTTTTTTAAGCAGCAAGTCTACAGAAAGGTAAATCACTGCGGATGGGCTCGAAGCTCATTCTGGAGTCTTTGGCTTATGTGGGAGAGGTATGCATTCGCAGGTGGCTGATCAGATTGCGCTGCTGGGTGAATTTCCCACCACACAGTTGACATTCGTAAGGTTTTTCTCCTGAGTGGACACGCATATGCTCTGTCAGTCGATACTGCCGGGTAAAGCGCATCCCGCATTCCTCGCAAGCAAAGGGCTTGAGCCCTAAGTGGCTGCGCATGTGCCGTGTCATGGTCCCCCGCTGCGTGAACATCTTGCCACAGATGTTGCAAGGGAAGGGCCGTGTCAGCCAGTGAGTCTTCTCATGCTGCCGCAGCGTGGCTGGATCCTTGTAGCTCTTCTCACACACTGAACACTTGAAGGGTCGGGACTCTGCAGCATAGGACTGGTTGGGGTTGGACAAATCCTCGGCTTCATCCTTGCCGCCGTACGTGCCTTCTTCCTTGATGTAAAGGTCTTCCTCGGTGTGCGTCTCCACGTGGGCATTGAGCTGCTCGGAGCTGGGGAAGCCTTTGCCACAGGGGATACAGACATACAGGTTGTCACCGTAGGCCACTGGCTCAAACCCCTCCTGCCGGTAGACATAGTTGGCACTAGTATGCCCGCCGCTCTCGCTCTCGCCACTGTCATCACTGTTCTCCTTACCATTTTCCACCTCCTCCTTACACGGGTAGGGTAGGTCTGCACCATAGGCCCCGGCCAGACTCCGCTCCACAGACTTGGACAAGGGGCCCAGCAGGATGCCATTGGGCAGCCCTTCACCCTCGTCCCTGTCTTTGCCCCCCTCCTTTCGGTCAAAGGCATTGTCTTTCTTCATCCACTCTTTCTTGCGGGATGAGTGCCGGAGGCCCTTGCGCTGGCTGCTCTCTGTCAATGAGTGGTGGCACTCTTCGCTCAGATCCATCTCCATGGGGTCGCTGCTGTCCGCCATACTGTGAGGGGCTCCGACTCCAGACTCGTCGAACGATGAGGCACTGTTGGCTGCGGGGGCTGAGGCAGATTGGGGAGAGCCATGCTGGCTTTCACTGTGCTGCGTGTCATCATGGGAGGCTGCAACAGGGAGTGACGGGCTTTTTTTGGACAGGTCGAGGCCTAGCTCCTGGTCGCCGGTGCTCCCATTTGCACTGCTGCCCCCACCGCCGTTGTTACTGGCTCCCCTGCTTAAGGAATGACAGTTCTCTTGGTTGGAGCTGCTGATGAAGACCTCGTCATCAGAGAGCTTTCCCTTTGACAGCTCCTTTGAGTGCGAGCCCTTCAACCCCTCATTTGACCCTGAATAGCGAGCTTGGATGACTGAAGCAGTGGAAAGTCTCTGACTCCTGGCAGATCTCCCGACACCAAGGCCACCAGCCTTGCCAGCAAAGGACTTGCTGTTCCGCTTCAGCTTCTTTCTGCAGAGAGCTGCCAGGTCGTGCAGTTGGAGGTAGCTTGCTGCGGTGAGGAGAGCATTAAAGTTCTGTTCACCGGGCTGGTCAGTCGTTAAGAGCTTACCAGTATAAATAAAGTCCAAGATCTGCCGGAACACGGTGGGGTTCACCATGTCCGTGTCTAAGTTAATCAGGTTGTCATGCAGGACAAGGGATTTGAAATACATGCTGCTGGCTGCCAGGATGTTCTTATGGGCACGAAACAGGGCATTTTCTACCACAATGATCACATCACAGAGGAAACCTTTGGCTCGTTGCTGGTTCAGCTGCAGTAGCAGTTGTTTGGCATGATTTGGCAGTTCCATCTCCACCTTCTCTTCCTTTCACCTTCACCTTACCACCTACAAAACAGGAGAATGAGAGGTGTGAGCCTGTTGTTTCCACTCAAACAAGTCTACATTTAACAGACTGGCTTAACATGGTGCAGTCTACGTTAAGCTTGACACTGACTAAGGAGCTCTGGGTACGTTCAGCCCTGCAAGCTGTGATCCTGCTTGGAATACAGAGAGAAGTATTTCTCATGCTAAGATTTTATTTAAGTCTTTCAAAAATCAGATTTGTAAATGTCTTTTTACAAATGCAATCTTTGTTGGCTGGGATTACTATTCAAAAGATACTAGCAAGAAAACAATAGTTAGGTACAGGGGATAGCTGTTTCCCTCTCCTGACAGAAATCTGAAGGGAGGACAAGGAGCAAGAAAAAAAGGAAGAAAAAAGAAGCATCTACTTCACTGCCATTCGCATATCTGAGCATGTAAAATAATTAGCATAAGCTGCAGCTTCCCTGCGTTAATATGTAGTTTGTTTCTTGGCTCTTACATGTTGAAATCTTACAACACCCAGCTGC
Organism: Ibidorhyncha struthersii; assembly: GCA_013398815.1. Taxonomy (NCBI): domain Eukaryota; kingdom Metazoa; phylum Chordata; class Aves; order Charadriiformes; family Charadriidae; genus Ibidorhyncha; species Ibidorhyncha struthersii. Next base: position 69,568 of record VZSZ01010727.1, on the reverse strand, counting down.
TCTGGGGTTGAGAAAATGACATGTAGCAACATCCATTGAAGATGGAATTAATCACACCAAGGTGTGAATGGGAAATCTCCTTAAGAGTATGAAAGGCTGCTTTAATAAACCACCCCCCTGGCAACGTCCATATCCCAATCCTTTGACACAAAGGGCTAGAATCAACGCTAAACTGACTGAAATTCAGGATGCTGAGCTAGCTAAATGCCACCAAATGTCTTCAACTATCTGAAACCGTTTTCTTAAGTTAATTCTGCCCTACCTTTAGTTTTGAAGGATTTTTGTTTAAACTGATAGGTTACCTGACTCTATCTCAAGTCAAAGGCTCTCTACCCTGAAGTACTGGGAAGAGAGGACAATTGTGGTTACCTCTGTGTAGTTCATGAATTTCACAAACAGTATTCACTATGTATTTTAGTTTAGATATTTATATTGGCTTTCCCAGTAGTATGAACTGTAGGAAATACCTAGTTTGAGGCGTATCAGAACTAACTGCAATTGCATGTTTGGTAGATGCTACAATACATAAAAAAAGGAATTTAAATCTGGGGCTACATTCAGGAATCCAAGATCAATTTTTTTACTTTTTTTTGTGAGGTTTTTTGTTTGTTTGTTTGAAAGTGCCAACTACTACTTGTAATGGGCATTTATCTGTTAAAGTTGATGTAAAATAGTTTCTGAGGTTCAAATGTAGGAATTAAATACCAAACATACAACAGCCACCTTTAGCCTTCTACTTCCTTCCTTCTTTTCCCCGTTCATCATATTGAAACAGATTTCTTTTGTTGAAGGAGGAGCAAGCCATAAATCCACAGAAATTAAGAGCTTACGTTTTCTCTTAAAATCATCATCAGTTAATCTTTTTATTGCTTGTGAGTCCCATTACCACATTTGTCCCATCAGATTTCAAATGATGAAGCATTAGACTGCATTATCTTCCCTCTGTGTTAAGTACGTGTATACAAGAAAAAGAAGTAAGGAGGGATACTGTCAATATTAAAAATAACCTCCCTCAAACCTGATTCTCACTAACTGGTGATAAATAGAAAGATTTAATTTGGCAGAATGGTAGTAAATTTACATCATCCATTTCTGCACAACAAAAAGACTTTGCTTTATGAAAAAAAGTTACCAAAAAGTAAATGAATGCAATTTTTCCTGCAATGTTGCTGTCTGCCTAGCCTGGTACTTATACTTTTACCAACAGATCTGCCAAGTAGGTGCCTCCCTTCTTCCACAGGACACATTTCTTCACTGGGTTAGCTGGTCAGCCTGGTGCTTGCTTACGCATTTGGTAGAATTTTGTGGCCCTTGTTCAGTGCACCAGCACCTCATTCAGTATCCACAGAGATCTCACTGGCTCATCACCTTGACCCACAGCTAAAATGGCTGCTCTGCTTTTCTGTTCTATATTGTTTCAGCAATGGGTGGGAACCCAAGAAGGCAGTGGATTCACCACTGTGCACATTAATGCTGTGCCCAGATGTGGCTGGCTTCACAAAGGGTGGCAGCCAAAGGGAGGAAATACAGGCTTGCCATGGTGCTAGCCAGTTATTTTTTCTCCATCTATAGCGTTTCTGTTATAGAAACTCACCCTGCAGCATCACAAAAACGTGATAGAGGTGGGGATTACCACTACTGAGCAGTGTTGAGCACTTCAAAAACAAGTTTTGCTGTAATTAGTTACATCAGAGTTGCAGCACGCAGGCCATGTGTCTGGTTCTAGTGGCTTGCTTCCAGAATTGCTGATTAAGAGGAAGAAGCAACAGCACAGAGGCACCAAGTACCCGCTTTTATCTAGCCAGGCCAGTAAAAGCACTTACTTCTGGGTCACCAAGATATATTGATAGGGAAGGACAAAAACATGGCTTGCAACATAACACAGCATTTATATATATAAACGCATCCTGCTCAAGAATAGCGAGAGGCAGCCTACTACTACACTGTTTTCACTACAAACATAATGGTGCTTTTCCATGCACGTAACACACAAAATCCCTGGATATGATTTTTAAGTGTTCCATAAAGGACAAATACGGGAAAGGAAAGGAAACACCACAGCCAATATTTTTTGCCTAAACGGACTAATAAAAAAAAAAATGCTACTGAAGTAAAAGCAAGTTTATTTCCCATTCATGGGGCACTTGAAGCAGAGGTCTAGAAAACTCTGTATAAGTATTTGTTTAAGCCTTTGCAAAGAGTCAAGGCTTGCTACAGCTACTAATGGGAAATACTTTCAGTTTTTTACTTCTTTTTTTTTTTTCCTTTCTGCTTTAAATGATATTGAAACCAGGTAATGAGCCTGCGGGGAAAGCCCTGGAAACAGGGGTAGAATTATAGTTCTGCTTTTTACTGACCTTCCTGAGGAAGATAATGTTATTATTAAACCTCCGTATGTTCTGCAGCATAAAAATTAGCATAGTACAAGTTGTTTAAATTACCTCTGTTTATCTCACATATCAAATTTTACAGAAGTATTCATGTTCAGTAGGACATAAGTATAAGATAGATAGGTTACTACCTTTAGTAGATTTTAAAAGCAGTGGTCGGGTTTAAGCACTGCAACACTGCCTATCAAATTTGAATTTGTTAGCTGAAGTCTAACATGAATTTAGCAACCCAAAGAACATGAATGTAATGGAACAAGGCAGCAAAACCTTCAGCCAAGTTTAGAGCCCCATGTTTAAAATTTTGCCAGAATTGCCTGCCGAGGGCTTTTACCAGGACAGCAACATGGGTCAGAGAACACACCTCTGACTGACGTACCTTTGTTGCCAAAAGCTTTATAGCATCAACCTGGCTTGTGTATCTTGTGCAGTCCTGAACAAAAATAAATCCGTTCCAGCTATTTTCTGGAGCTGACCAGTTATAAACCCTCCTTTAGCAATGATGCATTTCAGATGGTGGGGGGAGAGGGGTGTGTTGGAAAAGTTGTTAGCCAAAGAGAAGCAGGCATTATTCCTTAATCTGTGGTGTTCCTAAGGTCTCATTTCTGTCTGAATGCATAGGACCAAAGGCAACTATGAGGTTTAGTCCAGTATAAAAGTAAGCAGATCTTCCCAAATGGTAGGTACAGCCTTACAAAGGCCTTGCTATCCATTAGTTTGCAGAGAATGGCTCTTAACAAACCCTGAACATTTGGATAACATCACCACCACCAAAAATGACAACAAAAGCCCCCCAAAGTCCTGAAAAATCAGTGGTCTATATTTCTTGTATCTCAGTATCATTTTTAAGAACCTTCCTTTTCTGTTTTCTGCAGAAAGATAGGAAAAAACCCATACTCCCAGTTCAGAGGAGCCCTGGCTCAGAAAAGGCTCAGATGCATTTCTAGTAAAATCCCAAACCCCAGATCTCAGGAATATGTAGATGTCTCACTGGGCTCACAGTCTTTTATCATTGAATTTGGTGTGCAAAATTTCACTCCTTTGCATTTAAAACAGGATCACAGAAGGCTTTGGATAAATAGCAGTAGAGATGGTCTTTTTTCAGATTCATGTTGCTTCCTAGTCATTCAAGACACACAGTTTTCAGAGCAATGAACCTGCTCAAATATTCTTGTGCAAGCTGGGAATGAAGCAAGACTGAGGCTCCTCACTACCTCCACCGTATCCATGACACAGAGACACAGCACATGCAAAGACATGAAAAATACAGGGCACAAATCACATAGTACAGTAATGCTGCAAGCAGATGCCACACATCAAACAAAGCTTTGCAAGCTAAGAGCCGATAGCGTCTTCATAAGCAATATTGCCCAAGGAGCTGGGTAACTGTGAGCTGCTGTGCCCAGCCTGGGGCACACCGTGATCCCGTGGGCAGATTGTGCAGAACACACAGACTGCTCAGGAGCTGTGCTGCTCTCACTACAAAGCAGGAAAATTATTTTTTTTTCCTCAATTTCCACAAAGGCTTGGGACATCACATAAAATTAGATTGCCAATGTACAGGAGAAGAGGAATCCCTTCACCCCTTTAAATAGTATAAAATCTACATATTCACTACAGATTTGATTCTCTTTAATATCGCTGTCTTTTCCTGAAAGTAATTGCTGAATGAATGCTAAATGTGTTATCTTAGCAACCTCTGGCAGGAGATGCTGTTTGATTTAATCTCTGAGTTATAGATTGCAGCATATGAATATTGTTTACCTTTTAAGAAGCAACACCAGTGAAGCAAAGAATCAATCAAAAACAGATCTATGGAATCACTCATTTCACGTAGAGGATTTGTGGATGGATGAGAAGGCTAGACACCGAGCACCTGAACAGTGAACTAACAGTACTGCAGATAAAAACCAACAAATAGATTAGACGTGATGTATCAAATTAGATGCTGTTAAAGCATTAGCCTACCGTGCATGTTATAATACACCCAGGAAAAGATAGTGGCCTGCTTACTTATTTCTCCACATTCCCAAGCAATTGTGCTGCACTGAGCAGACGCTGCAGCAGTCAGCATGGGGAAGAACAAGACAAAATTAAATCGGCTGTTTCCTTCATTGCTCTCTCCCACCAGGTTACTTCTGACATCAAAAATGCTGTGTCCAGCTGCTGCTGGATCTGGTGAAACTGAAATAGATGACTTCTGCACCCTTCAGTTTCAGATGAACTAACTTTCAGAGCACTTGAAGACCCCACTGGGAAGAGAGCTTTCCTGTTGCTCACTGGCTCATCTGATCTTCTCTCCCCACATCCCAACAGAACCTATTTCCAGGACTCTCCCCAGGTATCAAGTGAAGTGGGTTTTCATGGCCACTAACCTTCCCCCCCACCNGCAGCTGGCAGATCATTATCCCGTGCAGTGTAAAGGTATTCACATTCCAGAGCAGCAGAGGCACAGGGAGGAATGCAGGAACTGTGTTAGCCCACATGGTTCCCTATCCCCAGCCCCTGTGAGCAGGCAGACAGCAGAACTCGGAAGCAGAGGCAAGAACATGCATTTTCATCATTGGCAGTGGAGCAGCAAAAGCTCTGTGAGGGGATCCGAAGCAGAAAACAGGATGCAGCACCCTTGTTTCTCTCACAGGAATACCTCTAACTTCAAAATATGTAAAACGA
>VZSZ01010727.1:37488-64490 GCA_013398815.1 Ibidorhyncha struthersii | reverse complement strand
CTCAGGGAGAGGTCTGCAGAGCTGGGGAAGGGAGAGAAAGCGACATGCAGGACAGAGCAGGATGCGCAGCTGATGTTGTAGGTGCGGACATGGAAAGGAGAATGGAGGACCATTTTGCAGAGGATACCACATCAGCAAACTTAAAGTGGCCCTTCTTTAGTTTGTTACATTCCAGTTAGTGCCAGGCAGAACTGCCCTCCCGGCTCCCTGAAGCAGCTCTTGCAGGATTCCCACAGAAATGGTATAGCTTTGCTTATGGACACAAGCACCTGTTTGGTAACTCTGTGCGGCAACATTTGGACATGAGGTATGTGGGCAATACATGCTCAACTGCTACCAGCTCCTGGCCCAAAAAGGAGAGAAGAAAGAGAGTCAGATGATTTCCTAGTCCCTTCTCTTTCCTGTTCTAGAATACCAAGGAGAGCCGAACATGGCTAGGCCCTTCTCTACTGCATGGCAAACCGCACAGGAAGGGGAATCTCCATGGGTGAAGAGGGTAGGGGCCCTGTGTGCCTGAAAGCACTAACATCAGGAGAGCGAAGTGATTTCCAGTCAGTGCAAGGCTGCAGCAAAGCAGGAACACCTTGCTATACAAGCTGAAACTACGAGCAGTAGAATGCAGATTAACCACTTGGTTGCCGCTTACCATGCCAGGTACAATGGGCTAAAGGCACCTCCATCCAGTGCTGCCCGACGTGCCAGGTACATCCCATGATGTTCCATTGAAATCACAACAGGCCATCAATAGAACGTGGCTGCACGGATGCAGAATGGAGAACCAGCAGGGACGCTGTTAAATGCAATTAAAAAACTGCAATCAAAATTGAAACGTACATTTTAAAACGGCCACCTGCCTTAAATACGTAACTACTAAAACAACCTCCCCTCCACCCATTTCCCCAGAACTGCTGAACTGCGACAGAAACAGAGCAGAAGGCCTCTCCAGGTTTCCTGATGACTCTCTCTGGCCACCTTTATTCAGGACTCCCAACGGCACTGAGCTTTGGGGAACCAGTCCATACATATCCAAGCACAGCAGATCCCAGGAGGTCTGCACCAGCTTCCTTCTGCCCAGAAGTTAAGGGAACTAAATGTCACCATTTAGAAATGCCTCTATGACGAGAAAAGCCTGGTACGAGAGCTTCATGGTCTCATTCCCCACACAGTACAGGCAATGGAGGAAACACTTATATGCTGATTGTCTGTGTTGTCCCTGTTTCCCTTTCCCCCTTCCCAACCCTTTGAAATCCTGTTCTTCTAGAGATGTTACAGCATTGAGCCAGGCTGGGTCCTTTGGCTTTTGTTACATCCGTGGTGAAAGATGGGAAAAGAAAATACTGTATACCCTCTCCTATTTATAATGATGCTTCACTGATAATTTAATCTATGTTCTTGGAGACTGGAGATCAAGTTGATTCTTGGTGAACTGCAGTTGGTATGAGAGTCGCAAAATGTAAGGTCTATAATTCCACCCACCCTTCCCTGCCCAAAGGGAACTACATCTTTTCCATGTCAGGGAAAGACACATCCCACAGATACCCTAGGCTTGACAAGCTGAGTGTATCCCCTGCAGTGCGTATCCTCCTTCCCCCAGAGTTCCTGTAATCAGCTCTGGCAGGATTATCAACGAGGACAGCCTTAGGGTAGATGCTAGGCACAGGTCCCTCTCTACAAGTGGTGATGCTGCCCCAGTGAAAAAAAACAAACAAAAAAAAAAACAAAAAAACTCAAAACCCAAACCAGCCAAAGAAACAGGACAGAATCCTGCAGCCTTGCAGGGATTTAAAATAGGTTTTTAGATCCTCATGGCAAAGTGAAACTTCTGCATAGCTCTTCTCACATTGATGCCTGCATGTCTCCAGATAGAAATCTTACATTTAAAACCTTAGCAGAATATTGATTATCATTTCAACCTTAAAAGATAAAAGGCCAAATGAAAAAGACAATCATTAATGTAGTTGGATCAGAGAGAACATAAAGGAGGACACTGGCCTGGGAAATAGAAAGTGTCTTCATGAAAAGGACACTGAACACTGGAGACAGATAGTTCTTCATTCTTCCTGGACATCTGCTGGACTCAGGCCTAGGCCAGCGTTCCCATCATTCCCACCTGCATTCTTATCCCCACAATTCTGTAACTAAATCCCTTTCACACTGAACTAATAGGTCTTTTGTATTCAGATCGCCCTGTTTTGACTGCTACAGGCTGAAGATTTTTAAATCTTGTCAATACCAGGAAGAAGTGAAATGTAAGCAAGCGTTTGCTTACTGACCTGGGCTATGCTGAGCCAAGAGCGTTTGCTGAACTAGTCTGAATGGACCACTGCAAACGTGAACAGGCCAACCCACATTTAAATAGCATGCAACTTGAAGCATAACGGGCCAGAGCTGCAGGGATTTGGAGCTTCTGCCTCTCCGAGAGATCACACACTCTAGACTGCGTATGAGCAACGTACTACTGGCTGCATCTGCCAGCATCAAGACTCTGCAAAACACTCAGCAATACCAGCAATACTCAGCTTAAGAAAGGCTGAATGCTGCATAAAGGTGTTTCTTGGACAGCAGCTGAAATGCAGATTTACACCCAGATTACAGCAATTTGCTTCTTGCTACTGTGAAGCAAGCAGCTCCTCTCCATAGTTGTATTTCCCCTCTAGGGCAGAGAGTAGCAGAGAACTGCCTAAAACAAAGGTGTTTCCTACTATTAGAACATTACACTGCAGACAGAAATGAAGCTTCCTGTCAATTTCTGAACAGAGCCCTTGTATATTATACATTTATTTTCACTGCTGACATGAAGGAGCCTAAGACTACCCAAACCCCGTAGTGGGAGGAGAAGAGAGGCATGGACATTGCAGATCTTGTCAAGCAGAGCCAGGCACTAAAAATTCCTGCATAACTGCAGAGCACAGTTGATCTCAGGAACACAGCAGTGGCACAAAACAAAGCCTGAGGAGCTAGTGAGCAGCAATAGATGTTGGGCGCTTCTGCAGCCCTGCAACAACTGAGCAAGCTCAGTTCCAACTGTACCTGCACTGGAAGCAGTAAAAGCAGCTCTCATGTCCCATGCTAATCTAACAACTCCTTATTGCACTAAAATACCCACATATTCAGTGGAGTAGCTCAGCCCACACAAGAGGAAGGATACCCTCTACCCATCCACCAGTTAAGGCTCCTTTGGTATGCAAAATTCCTCTGTTTCCCAGCTATTCTTGAGCCTTGATGTACAGAATTCTCCCTTTACAATGCAAGAATTTAGGACATAACTAAAGGATTGTTGCTACCTCCCAGCTAATCCTAGAGAGTATTAGGCAGAATCAACAACCCTATGAATTACATGGAGTGAGAAGATGCTTCTGGTCCTAAAAAACTTGGGCCCTGTCTTTCAGTATGATAGGCCACAGTTGGCAGGGGGTGCACAGGGTAGCAGCTTTATGCCGAGCATTGCTCTGGGGGCAAGAGCACACAGCACAGTGGAGAAGAAGATAGTCACGACCCTTTTCCAACCGAGACTGTCTTACAGCACTGCTTTAGGGCTCTGAGTCACCAGAGGTACAACCTGATAGCAGGTTGTGAAATGCAGCAATACTGGAGCAAATGCATGGCCCTTTCAACTGTTCCTGCAACTGGGAAGGGATCTCCAGGACAAGCATGAGGCAGACAGCTGGGAGTGTTAAATCCTCTAGCGACTGTGACTCAGACCCCTTAGTTACAGGATCTGTTAGAGCAAACAAGGCCTGAGAGTACTGGGAGAAATGGGAGAGTGTTTGATAAAGATCCTCCCAATTGGCCTGCTTATTTTTGTTTCTTGTGTGGACTCAGCAAACTTTTCTGCAGAGGGAAGCAGTCTGCATACAGATTAGTGCTAATATGAACTTGTTGCAATAGGTAACACTGAGCTCCATGCTGAGTGGTGCAGGAAGGACATGGATAGTAACAGCCTTGGACAAAGACATCATGTCTCTCACCACACACCAGATACCAGTGAGCACAGAAAAAAACCTGCTGTCTCATTTGCTTCTATAAGACCAAATCTCATTCCCTTATCTCATCCATACCTACAGATGCAGCAACAGTTCTCTTTAACNGCGAAGTGACCATGTTCTCAGCCCTGTACTTCCCAGAGAAATCTTTGTCTCTAAGCTTCACTTCAGTGAAGTTTTTCAAGCAAACCACTGTTTAAGAACTAGTCCTGGCAGTATCAAGACTGTATCGCCTGCCAAACATCCCTCCAAATCAGATGCTTAACTTATCACCCTGAACCCTCATATATATGGTTCTTTGCAATCACCAAAAAGTGTTTCTGCAACTCTGAGCCTGGCAAATGAGAGGATGCCAGAAAGCCACTATTGCTTGTAAAAGCAGAAGGCCTAAGAGACTCAAAGTTTTGCAAACTGTCTGCATTGCATCCAGATCTCTCCAAGCTGAAGATTACCTAAGGGGAAAGCAGGGATTATTCATTTTCAAAATTAATTTCCTTGGCTGCCTCTCCTCCACCACTACTTCTCATTTTGAGTGTTTTATTCTGCTGTCTTCTTCACTTCAGACTTTCTTTAAACTCAGCTCACAGGCTGCAAGGAGGTCAACTCTACATCAGGCTTCCAAAATCCACCTCTTCCCAGCAAGGCTCCCATCCCACCATCCTTATCCTGCAGCACTGCACAGCAGTGGTCCGGGGCTGCAGACAGTTTCTCAGCTTTGGGGATTACAGCCCCAAGCGCGTTATGAAAGGCAGCCCAGCAAGGTCATGGGGTGTTGAAAACTTTGCTACAATCCAAAGCACAGAATCTTCCTCCTTTCCTTCCCTGCACACTATTCTTGTCAAGGTCAAGGATTTTCTGGCAGTCCTCAAAGGACACAAATTACAGGCTCTTGTCATGAATCAAGACTTAAAACATCTCTCCATTGAAAAAAAAAAGTGGAAGGGAAAGAGCAAGGCAGAGGGGAAGGTACTTTTACCCAAGATTTGGTTTTGAAAAGGGGATTGACAGCCTCATGCATATGCTTTACCCTCTAATCTGAAAGCTCCTCAGGACAGGACCCCTAGAAGCATTTTATACTGAACTATATACACACCCCAGAGCAAAAAAAGAACCAGCGGCTCCCTGCATCCGTTCCAGTCTGCTCAGCTTCTCCTGAATCAACACTGCCAGAAGGCAAGACAGCACTATAACAAATTAGCACCACTCACAATTTGTTGAAGTTGCTGTTCCATTGTTTGTTTATTTAAAACACGCGCGCACATGCACACACACACGCACCTCCCAAGCTTGCTCTCTGCTGCCATCACCCAAACTCCAGATTTGTAGTCTCAGAGAGAGAGGCAAGCAAGGGCGGTGGATTAAACCCATGCACAGCAACAGTCACTGCATTGGGACGCTGCTTGGGTTTTGCTCTTTCACTACAAGCAGAACAAAAGAATGCCCACACTGTTCCAGCCTGGAAGATCAAGGTGTTGAAATCGTTATTTTGGCACTTGACTAGGAAAGTGTTGTTAAGAAAAAGAAAGAGCCACAGGCTTGAAAGGACCCAGCACTAATAAAACTCTTAGCGCTAATGCTATTTATGAACATCCAAGGGATAATCTGCACCCCTTATCAGACCACAGGATTATAAGATCTTTAAAATAGGAAACATGTCTTACTTCATAAAGCACTGTATAAATTTACAAAGCACAATATTAGTGGTAATAAGTAATTGCCAAAGTCGAGCAAAGAGGTGGCTGTAAAACCTGGAACAGTAGCACCCTTCCCATTTAATTCTGAGCTCTGCGTAGCAATAATCTGGTTGACTGGTTGTTATGACTTGGTTTACTCTTATGCACCACTCTGTTTTTACTTTAAGAGATTATTTGTGAAATGTGCTATGCTTTTATTTACACTGGAGAAATTAATGTTTTATCGTGAGGTGATCACAACAAGGGTGATTTTAAAGAGCTGTAGTAGATTCTTATCCTTCAACCAAATACAGTCTAATTTGCCAGCATGCATCAGTGTGCCAGCAATGATTCCTTTTCACAGCATTTCTATCCGTAGGCATTTATTGCACACAGAGCACCCTGCCATCTGAGCAATCGCTCACCAGTTGCATCATGTATCCTATAGAGACAGCTTCTCTTTCATTTCTCTTGGTTTATATGACATTAAGCTCTGGGTTGCTGCAGGCGTAGTTTAAAGGACAGTAAAGTCAGTGTCATCACCTCAAACCCCTTACATGCTTTCATTTAGTTATTTTTTTCATTTTAGAGATTTTTTTCTGATTTATGAATGCTCTAAATGTTTGTGTCTTCTGGCTGCTGTATCATGTGCTGACAGATAACTGCATCATCCAAAGCATCTCTGCTAGCCTGGGTTGAGCATGGTTTTGGTGTCTGGACAGGTGAACACTAGATACCACAGTTACCTCCACCAGCCTAACAACAATTAGGGAAATTATCAGAGTTTTATACTCCGATTGAGACCTTTGCGTGGAATTCTGTGTGTACCAAAAAGAAGTACAATTTTGTTCTTCAGATAATCCATGGTTTATCAAATGTTTAAATACTCAAGCTTAAGTATTTCAAAATCTACTCGCTTTACATTTCTCACTTAAGGAAATTGCTATGCAATTTGTGTATTTATTTCCTGCCCAAAAAAAGCCTCAGAGAGCACAGCAGAATGGATCACCTTCCTTCTTTCAGCACTATTAAAACCATCTCATTGGTAATTATTCTCCTCAAGATGGGTGTGGGGGAGTGAAAGGCTGGAGCAGATTCTATTTATAGAAGATAACCTTGGGAAAAACAGGAGGTACCAGAGAAACAGGCATGAGAGGTGAAGTTGTGACAGTACTGAAACTAGCAGGAGACACAGGTGTACCAGGTGTCTGTGCCAGAGAGCTCTGAGAACACAAATGCGGCCGCACCTCCTGCAAGATTTAGGCTTGGCTGGCAGGTTTCATAGGCGCTTAGATGAGAATTCACAGAGACAATTCATATATTTTAAAGCTTGAGCAAGAGTTAAAAAAAAAAAAACACCACCACACTAAAAGGCTATTTAAAAAGTTTGCTGAATCACTTCCCTTAGAGTTCTCCCCTCTCAGCAAGGAAAGTGATTAAAGAAAAGACAAACAAAAAAAAACCAAACAGAACCAAATCAGAAAAACCAAAACAGCCAGAGAGACTGAAACCTCTGTTTCACAGATGAAACAACTCAGCAGTTTTATAGCAACATAAATAGGATCAGAATCTGGCCAATACATGTGCAAACTACTGCTAACAGCCACAACAAACATTGATACTACACCTTGGACTGGAAGGAAAAAAAAATAATTCTTATATCCTTACCACTTCCAGCAGAGCCCACTAATATAACAGCATCAGGAGACTCCCAGAGGATGCAAAATATATGTTTAGTGAGGATATGTTTGGACTAAAACGTCTCTGTCTTGGCATTGTGCATTCCCAAACACCCGTATCTAGTATCTAGCTGTTTTCAGTCTCTGGCCCTTGGCTCCACATTATTCAGCCACACACAGTTCTGTCACAGAGAAGGGCTGAATAAATTGTAGCATTGTTACACCACAGTGCAGGTCCTCCAAAACACGCACAACCTGAGACTCATGAACTTGAGAAGAGACATGCCTCATCAGCCATAGGGATGTTCTGATGCCATCGAGCTTTCTCTGACCCATCAAGGGTTAATCTGTTCCCTTCTCCAGGCATTTTCTTGGCAGGCAGATCACTCAAAGAATATGTTTTAACAGCAGGAAAACCACCCCAAAATCCAGAACCAAACAACTCCTGTAAAGAACCTGAGTAAGTGGCGTAAGTGGCATCCTTCTTATCATAAGGTATCCTCCATCATGGGTGCTAACATGGCTTTCACATACCTTCTTTCTCTGCTACCACAGTGTAAGAAGCCTGACAATAATCCCAAATCCCCAGACCCTTCCAGGACCAGTCATTGCACACACAGACCCATTCCAGACAATTAAAGTCTTATAACAGGGTATGTAAAAGCCTGTTTAATCTTGTGCAGGCAAGAAATAGCAGGGACCTGCCTGTAGAAAAATTAAAAGTATATAGTAATTCATCAAATTGATTTAATACAGCCAGCTGCATGTGAGAATGCTGGCCCAGGCAGAAATAGTCCCAATAGTATGCATTTGCTTACAAATAGGCAAGGTGCTTTGGCACAACTACCACATCCTTTGAAAAAGTTGGTTTTGACATGTTGGGAAAGGGCTTGGATTTTCCAGCTGCTCTCTAAGCAGGAGACAATTCAGCAAATACACCCAAGACCTGCAGCAGACACAACTCTAAAATTTGTCTTCATTACGTTCTAATTTTCACACAACCTTCTATTATTTGCAATAGCTAGGAAAAAAATGCTGATTAAATTTTTCATGTTTCTAAAAACAGACAAAAGGTCAGGAAAGCACTGTTACGCATAATTTGTTCTTTCTCTAGCAGTAGCCATGGAGAGTGCTGGGCCATGGTTTACTGCTCACATTTTCCCTGTTATTCTTGAGCCAACAAATCAAATATACATGTCAGGTTTGGTGGGTTTCAAAACAAAAGGTGTATCAGAAGGGGGATTATTCTGTTTGGGGTTGACAGTTATTCATAACAAATAGTGAAAATGCTGAGAAAATAAATTCTGCTTTGCCATCTTGCAAATATTACTTCTTCCCCCAAGAAGAGACTGGGTCACTGAGAGATCTGCAAAGCTTCAGACAGGACTAACAACTGTGCTGAAATTTACTGAGGTGCCCAAAAATGACCAATGAGTTTGGGTCTTTCGGTGGAATGAATGGCACAGTAGAAATTCTTAGTCATGCTAGCTTTCTTCATATGTATTTTTTATTACTATTTGTATAAAACTTTAATTGTAAAAGACAAAAGTATGGTTATTAGAAGATACATAAAGCACACCAGAGCTCCCAAAAGGAGCCCCAACGCTATCTCTTGTGAAAGAATGGATGATTGTTACAATCCACTTTAACTTAATTTTTATTTTTCTGGGAAGTGTGAAAAAGCTTTTTTGTTCATTTGGTTTTTAATTGATCATATTATTAAAGGACTTCGTGAGGAATCTAAAAATCTGCAGAAGTGTTTGTTGGGGCCAGGGGGGGATTAGAAAAAGAAAAGCCTCATAAAAACAACCCCACCCCCTCAAACAAAGGGTTTGCACATACACACTAATACCCTTTTGCCTCTGTACAAGAGAAACAGATCCAAAAGATCTGGCATAAAAGGCCTGGAAGACACTGCACTAAGTTAGACACATGGTAGAGTAGTGTTGGGAAGCAAAGAAGCAGCTGAAATTACATGGGAATAACAACAACATTCACAGAAGTTCCCCTTGGATACATGTCAGCATGTGGGAATGATGGATTAAGATTTGAGTATTTGCACTTCCCAGTCAGATGCCAAGATATCAAAGCTGGCACGCTAAGGTGTTCTGGCGTTCCTTGAAGGGAGTCTCCAGCCGTCAGCACTGCATGTGTACAGAGCTCTTCTGCTTGCAAGTATCTCTCTCTCTAATAGTGCATGCATTTTTAATTTTTTTTTAAATATGTGATCTAGGTTAGTGCTCGTAAAAGTGAAGGATTAACAGCTACAGCGTAGCACAAGCAGCTGGGCAAGCTCTGCTGACAGATCCCTGCCAACACAATCAACCCCAAATTAATCCTGCACTATACTTCCACCCACACAGAGCTAGCAGGTAGTGCCATGGTGCCAACTTCTTCAGACAACATGTAGGAGCAAAGAAGTGACATGTTATTACCTCTTCTTCTAAAGGCCACAGTAGAGCATTTTGATCGTTGCATACAATAGGCCCATAGACATCTGAACAATTAGAGTGCAGGACTGAATCCTCTGTCAGACATACTTTTAAAAATAAGATCTAGCACTTCTGCATCATTACCCTCTACAACAGACTTTAGTGCTTTTATGTTTGGTTTTGTTTTTTAAAGCCACCATTAACATTGCCAGTGGTACATTACTTTCCCAGCTGGAAGAAAAAAAAAAAAAAAAAAAAAACCCAAACCACAGAGAAATAGATCCATCATTACACATGATGAGGCATCATGATCTGTTTTAACCCATCCAAGTCAGGGGCACCACTGAAAAGGTTAGTTAGGTCTTGCCCTGTTCCTGCATCAGCCCTGGTCTGGCTCAGCCTGACAGCCTCCCAGTCTTCAGGGGTAGTGCAAGGTAGTGCAGGCAGGAAAGCACAGCCAAGGACCAGGAACACTCATCAGCAAAGCTGTTTGTAAAGCCAAATCCTATGTGTCAGAGGTCACAGTAGTAATTGAGGATTGTGCTTCAAAGTCCAAAATATCCTGCAGTACCCAGGAAGGCTGCTGGCGATAGGTGAAAGATGATGGTGAGACAGAGGAATAATGCAGAAAAGAAAGTTCTTCCGAATTATTGCAGCACTGCGTGGTGCATGTGCAATGAAAAGATGGAGCAGAGCAGCACTCGGACCAAGAGGAGCTTCTGTCCCATAGAGGGAGGGACAGAAGGGAATACTCCTGCTTGCCTTTGGGCCTGAAATTCCCCTCTCCAACACCCCAGTTTGCATAGTCAGAAGTGAGATCAATGCTTAACTACATGAGATGCTTCTACTTTGTAACGATCTTCATTTTTAGATGCTTAATAGTTGTTGACTTCCTCCCTTGGAATTTTTTAACAGCCCAGCAAGAATGGAAGTTCAGAGGTTCTCCCAAAAGTCCCCAAAATGCATCAGAAACTGGAATCTGCTGCAGGGCTGGAGTACGTTGTCTCAGCAGATTCAATGGGTAACAAGGTCTTCTGAAACAAAGTATAATAAGTGTTTCTGCCCGGACTTGCCAAAAGACCTTAATGCAAATACAACTCCAAGAAAATTAGGGTGGACTCTAGTGGCTGCCTCCCCCTCAGGGTTTTTTTTTCTTTCTTTTTTCTTTCTTCAATCCTGATGAAATTCATTACAGTTGCATTTAAACTGAGGTTGTGATTTAAATTTTCCAAAGCAGGCAGGGCAGGTTTGAAAGCCTGATATATCAGAGTTTACGTGCTTCCTGAAGAACTAGGGTGGCTGCAGAGCCTTCCCCAAGGGGTACCTCGTTGGTCCCCTCAACCCCTTGACGTGTTTGCTGTCACACAGGCCACTGGATTCCTGGCAAGTCGAGCAGACTTGCTTCTTACAACCAAGCAGCCCCACATTCAAGCATGCCAGTACTTTCCTTGAAGGTATTTACAGTTTACTTTTTAGTGCTACTTTAAGTTCAAAGGGGCTAGTAAAGCCCCATTAAGTCATTTACATCAAACTGGTTAGTTAATTATCCTGTTGCAGGCTTTAAATTAGCAATTTATAACCCCTTCCCTAGAGATGCCAGTATTTGGAAACAACCCAGCCAGGACATTTTGCAGGGTGCAGTTACGGAACAAAAGACCCCAACTAAACCCAACCACCCTGCTAGAAAAAAACCCAGAATAAATCTCTTCAGTTTTTCATTGGAAATCGTTTAACTCTGGGAGAATCCAGTAGGGGCAGGGGTGGGAGAGAGCCCACCATTATCAGCTAGCAAGGATACTGAGGCCATGTCTAGCTTAGGCTGTGTCTGTGCAGTAAAATGCAGCGATGTGCAGAGATACAAAGCTAGCCTGGGAGGCATCACAGCTAGATGAGAGTGATGCTTCCCTTACAATGAGATATTCTGCTTCTTAATGTCGTAATCAAAGGTATTTTCACATTCATATGTACAAAAATGTGTCTGCCCACAAGGAAGGAAAACGATTTAAGGCTTTGGGGATGGTCAAACTGTGAATGCCAGCATACAGGGACTAAAGAGGACCGTGGGTTTTGGTCAGCACCTCTGCTCACCCAGGCAGGTGAGGAGGCTCTTGCCACACTGCAGCCATCTTTCAGGTTAGGATTAACAAGATTCAGATATATATCCCTTTGCCAAAAGGGTCAATGACCTGCTCACAGTGAGCCTACCCCATGGGCCAGGTGAGGCTGGAGCCAAAGAGTCTCCATTCCCAGAATCCTCTCCCCTGCCAACAACATTACATTTCTGAGGAGAATCAGTTGTCCCCTCAGGGTCTTGTTATTCCAGTCCACCCCACTCAGAATTAAAAGCTGTTATGGAAGGGAATAATAACCACCTTCCCCCCTAAATACCTAACTGCCCAAACTAACCAGGTCCTAGACTAAAACATGCCTCTCACCCTCTCATTTCCACCAGCCATTATTAGTTTTACAGACAATCAGCATACTGTATATTTATTGGCAAATTCTATTTAAAATAAAGACGAGAGGGAAAGACTGTCCAGTTGCTACTATTTTCACTCAACAATCTATCAGGTACATAAAAAAAATCTTGGCCCCAATCCTGGTAGCTGTCCCAAACCAACAAGCACTTAAAACCTCACCAAGAGCAGGAATCCATGGAAAGAAGGGGCGTGTGGAGTGAGACCAAGGCAAACTAGGAGATTCCACATTCACGTCAAAAAAAAGGTACACAAAAAAGAAGTTTGAGAGAGAATTTCAATTCTACTTGAAAGACAAGACAGATGGGTGGAATCTAGTCATATGACAGACCCTGCAATTTTTTTCCTCCATCTTAATACATCCCCATTTCAGTGGCAAAAAAATTTATCTTCTGCCAAGCAAGTGTCAGATTACCTTAAGAGATAAAAATCTAAGCAAGTTAATTTCTTTATACTACACAACCATAAGATTTTGCATTTGCTTGTTTTTTCTTCTGTATGGAAAGTAGCCATTTCACAACAATTTTTTGTGGTGGTGGGCAGATGGAAGAGGGGGAAAGACATTCCGATTTCAAACCAAAGGGACAAAATATTTTTGTAAAAAATTCGGTAAGATGATACTGCTTTTATGTGATTTACTGCTCCAAATTACAAGATGGAGGCCTTATAATAAAAATACAGGTAAACACAACATAAAATTGAAATTATCTAAAGGACTAAAAAACCCAACCCCACACATAGATGGCATTCTCCGAATTCTCTGCCCTTTCTTGGGAGCAGTTACACCCAAACCATCACTCAGCCCAGAAGCTGTTCTCTCCTGCTAATCACTCTGGAATCACACACTAAGGTAAAAAAAGTTCAAATGCAAACACTAGCCTGGCCTTTGAAACAGCCCGATACTAACAGGCCACAGGGTTGCATAATATTAGGGAATTATAAAATAATGAGAAACCAGGGAGAAAGGAGAAAGCAAAGCCCTCCTGTGGATGAAATGGGAGTCTTTCCTGCTCCACCAAAACCTTCCATTTCCAAGGCATGCAGTACCCAGGCCTGTGCCTAGAACAGGTGTGTCTCCTTAAATACCTCACATGTCACACTTGTGTCTCATGGACACAGTCCTGTGGGATTATATTAGTACCAGCGCAGACCAGCTGTAGCTACCCCCAGCGGTATCTTGTAACTCCTTGGACGGGGGGAGCTGCTCTCCATAGCATGCAGAGCCCCTTGCCACATGGCTTTCTGGAGACAGACAGCAACCCTGCGGCTGCAGCTTTGGAGCATTTGTGCTCTGGGGGCTGAACCAAGTCAGCAACAAGCAAAAGACCTCCTCTGAGAGCAGGAACAAGGCGCTGCCAAGAGAAGGTCAATGAAGGGCTTTTCTTTCCCTCCTCTGCACTTATTACCAGCAAATTCTCAACTGATTTATGCCAAATAGACACTCGGAAGATCTCCTTTAAATAAAAAAAAAAGATGCACAGCTAACAGAGCAAAGTCCACTCAGCCATTCCCAAGCAGAAAATGCTGACAGGGCAAATATGGCTAGTGCAGGATGAAGGAAGGACAAAGGAGAGTGGGGCTCATACATCCCTAAGTCAGTGCAGGAAGAGACACCCATTGGCAATTTCAACCTAATTCTTCACTAAGCCTTGGAGGATACTAGCTACTGGCCTAAACTAGCTACTATACTAGCTGAAAGAGCCAACAAGAAATTTTCTAGGGCAGCAAATGCATTAATAGCATTTTCTGTGCCGTATCTTCATGAGTGGCACAGATAATAAAAACAGAAGAGCTACTTGGTTGAGCTATAGCTCTGCATCACTATAGAAATGTGTTCTTCAGCATGAATAAGAACTGCCTCCATGCCACTCATCTCATGAAAAGCATCTTGTAGTGCTTAACAGGGAGCTGGAGCACTGATTGATGTGAGAAGCTGCTGACCAGCATGCATGGGCTCAGAGGTGGAGGACCACAGGGCCCTGTAGGATCCTCCTTTCTTATTCCTCATTAACAGCACGAGTGCTGTCATTTTCCAGTGAGCGATCCTTGCATTCAGGCAACAGCTTTTAGGAGAGAGTGTGCACGAGCAAGAATGCACGCACCAGTCTTGATGAAAAGTCTAATTTATGAGGAATCTACCACATCCATAAGTTATTCTGCTGGTTAATTAATTCAGATTTCCAGGTTTGAGCATATATCAGGTTTGTCTGCTCATCCATATGGTAGATGGCCCTAGGCATCGTGAGCAGCCGTCAGGGATGAAGGCAGTACCAAGCTAAACATTCTTCTGAAGTGGCACAGGTAGAACTTTTTCAGTCCACCTCTGCTTTATAACCCCTTGAGGGCTGAGGGATACAGTGGGTTCAATGAACCCTGCTCCTCAGTCCAGCACAGGTTGGAAGCAAAGGGAAATTCTCACATACTTTACATCCCAGTCATCTGTTCATCTCACTGGCCATCTCTGTTCAAATGAATCCAGGATAAGGCCATTCCATGATACTTCATTCTCAAATGAGCAGAACCTCAAAATCCATCTACACCTAGAAACACGTCCACTTCTTACTACTGGCATTTCTCATTTTCAAGAGGTCTCAAGTCCATAGCCATAAAAATCAGCATTAACCGCCAGGTGAATTACTCTTTAACCAACTATTTATTACACTAGGTCTTTGATTATCAGGCAAACATCTGTTGCAAATGCCACCCTATGTTCTCAGACACCAAGAGTTTAAATGTTAAGCAGTTTGCCATAACCAAGATTTAGCATCTTTACGTTTTCTTTATTCTTTGCCAGCTGGGTGTTAGTGACTTCCTAGCCAGTTAGCCTGGTAAGAGCACTTAACTCACACATTTGTCATGAGATCTTAGAATGTACATTGTCATGTCTTTCTTGAGCAACTACAAAATTCACAGAAGCAGGTCCGTGTCCCCAACAGACACATGGAGGCCCAGCTGTATTTCATAACTGTGAATGTGCACTTCCAAAAACCTTCATACTGAGTGACACATCTAATGCGGAAACCATTGTTTAAAAAGCCATTAATGGAAATCCCCACATTCAGTATATGAGTGCAATCATTCACTTCATTTTTCCAAAAAGTTTTCAGACTTTGGGAAAACAGGTCTTCTTATGAGCAACATCTACATATACCCAGATGGAGCTGTGTGTTCCCACAGGGAGTAACAGCCCATGTGTTTTCTTCGAACACTCAGAAAGTCTGAATTTCTTGACCGTGAGCCTCTGTACAGGCCTCCATCCAAATGTTCAGCTCCCACTCTCATGAGTACTTGCAAGCATTTAATTCAACAGAGGTTCTTCACCAACCTACAGCTATTTTGTGACATGCCTGTCTTAGGACATAGAATCCGAGACAGCATCGCCTTAAACCAAATGCATTCGTTATATAAATGAAGAAGTTTTATGGGGGAAAATGGCAAAAATCCTACTGTCATTAAGAAGCAAATTAGTGATCTAGTGCATAGTAATGATTAACCAGATAGCTGTCCTTTTTTATTGAGGAACCAGACTCATAATTAAGGTGGTTTTTTTTCTTAAAATAATATATAACAAATTATTGGAGAGTTTTACACAATTTTAACCAGTGGAATTTCAGAGTTCAGAATTACAAGCTATTTCACTGTTGGACTGTCTGCCTCTAAGGTCATAATTAATTTTAATTTTCGGAAGTTAAAGTACCAAACACATGACCAGGAGTAAAATAAGAAAAACCTCTTTAGGGCTTTCTTTCAGTTTGTATCAAACATACAGAAGACAGGAAAATAGGAGGCCAGGTGCACTTATCTTCAGAGGCAGCTCACACACCTTGAAAAGTATCTAAAACACGACAAATACAAAATTCAGTTGCCCATTTAAATTTTGGGGGAGGGTATTGGAGGTGGGAGACAGAGGACAGGGAGGAAAAAAAAAAAGACGAAGTGTTACATTAGTGACAATATATGAACACAGAGAGGGAGTTTCCTTTATCTGTGTATCACAGCATAGCAAATACAGGAAAAGCCATGGCAATGCCATGCCAGCAACTAAATGTGCTTTTACTTATTTTTTTATTCAGATAGCATCCAATGGTAGAGGAAGGGTGGATTTAAATCAAACTAATTTGAAGCTACCAATTTTAATCTTGTTTTACATTTACACTCTAGTTATTTTCATAAAGGATGATCAGTGGCTGGTAACTACTAAGCCATATTGATTTGCAACTAAATATAGTCTGCTCTGGATTTGGTATTATTTTTTGCTAGCCAGAGAGCTGCACTATCTCCAGTTGAAACATTTATTCTATTTTACAGGTATTTATCCAGCTGATATTTTTCCTTCTGTTATTATTTTAATAAACAGCCAGCGAGTTTCATTAGACATTTTATTTTTCTCATTTGAATCATACTGTCTGAAAATTCAAAAAGTAACCATCCATTGAGAATTTTCTGACTTCATTTTATTATCAAGCATACTAGACATTGAAGTTCAAATATGTTTAACATTTAAAACAAACCCTTTATTAAAGAGAAGTGAGCTGTAGCTGATGATTTAAAACTGAATTCTCATTGCCTTGTCCTTAAAAATCTAGAGCTACCAGATATTTGCCTCAAGCTACCAGATATTTGCCTCACATATCTAGTTCTTATTCAGCAGCTTAGAAAAGGAAAACAAGCATCCTAAGTTTCTTAAGCTTTCATTGTTTTCTCAACTGAAATCCTTTACTGCATTAAATAAACTAAAAAAAAAAAAAAAAAAAAAATACGGCCACAAAAACAGCCTCGAGGTCTCCCTGCAAAAGCAGCTATGTCTATCAAAAGCCCCATCCTTTCTCACAAACTCTTGCTCCGCATGCTTAGGGACAGACTTTCTGCAGTTCAGCATTCTGTCTTCCCTTAAACCTTTGGCAGAAGACAAGTATTGCCAGAATAAAGACAGACCTAAATTCACTAAGATCTGTGAAAATTGTTTAAGGCAGCTATTTTAATTTCAAGCGAGTATTTTTTCCTAGTTATTAAATAGATTGTTCAATTCAGTAGCTTTTAGCCACTACATCTATGATGCACTTGACTTTTGCTCAATATCCCACAAATTCCTAACATAAAGACTACTAAAACACAAATTGAAATAATCAACAACAGGGAAAGAGAACCACTTACACACTGTGAAAGCAAGAGGTACACATCAATTTCCTGCAATATGCATTCTGCTTCCCTTTCTGTGGCATACTTACTGGGAGGCTGTGATTGTGTCTGTCCACATTTTGTTTAGCAATTTATATTAGAGAGAAATCTTTTTTCCAAAAAAAAAATCTTAATACCTGTGCTAAGTGTAAAAAGATAAAGCTTAATTTGCTATCAGGAAGATGGCAGAGGGGCATAAGACAGACCTTCACTTGATCAGACACAACGTTATGCGAAAAGCGCAGAAGAAACACGTATTCATGAAACCCTCCCATGCTACTTCCAAATTCATGTTTATCTTCACAATCCATGACATTTCTCAAACCATTTCTGCATTAAGTTCCTTATTTGTTTATTCCTTCCCAAGGTAGCACTTCCATTTATGAAATTCACACCTTAATTGCTAGCACAGACCTGGCTGCCTGTCAGGCTTAGAAAACCTGAAGTTAAGTCTCTCCTTTTACCTGCTGGGGCTTAGACCTGGGCAACCTAGCTACTGTTTCTACAGCCTGCACAGAAGGTCCATGTCACTTCTTTAAAGCAGACACTTCATTAAATGATGAGGCACAGCTATGAGCTCACATGCTGCTTTATTGCAATAACGTGTGTACACTTACATGAAAGAGTAGAAAGGAATAAAAAGTCAATGCATGTACTGCGTCCCTGTGGCTGTGTGAAGGTCAATGCAAAATGAACCATTTGTTCTTAAAGTCAGGAGACACTCATCCTGTGAGGAGGTCTGCCTAACAGTTTTCAGTATGTAAAATAAATGCAAATGTCACCTGATTATCCAATGGTGCTAGGAGGCTAACGGTGACTCATATTGCCACTGACAGAACACACCTCAGTTACATTTTGAGCAAGACCTGTTGCACTTCAGCCAATCTAACAACAGTCTTAACCTGGAGAGGTGCATCATGCGTGTAGCTACTGGTTTCTGAATGGTGGAGGATCCTGTTCAAGCTCATCCATGACTGCAGGTTAACTATCCAGTAATCAAACTGATGTGATTACAACAGGAAAAGTTTGTGAGACGCTATTAGACACAGTGTCCTGGTCCTACATCATGCTGGACAACCCTCATCTATGTAGCTTGGACACTGAGAGAATCACCCTGGATAATTTACCAGTACTGGTAGACTTCAAGTTGTAGCTAGATAGCAAAGACGCCCGATGCATTGTTACATTCTTACAGGTGTTTGAAAGTCTGGATGTGTTGAAGGGATAAAGGCAATAAAACCTCTTTGCTCCTTGCCATAAACATCAGTTGTTTTGCTGGTGTGGGGGGTAGAAGCAAGCAGGGGAAGTACAACTACACATCCCTTCTTTAAAAGGAAGATGACTTGGTACCTCAGAAGTAGGCTAGTAAGAACACTATTTCCCTTACTTAGTAAAGTTCCTTGTCCAGTATTACAGGAAAGTAATCTTTCAGTAACATTTCAGCCACGTCAAAGGGCAATTTAAAAAATAATGTTAGGGTCTTGATGTTTAAACAAGCTTTTCTAGCAGTTACTTATTAATAGCATCCAGAGGCTCTAAGTGAGAAGCAGTACTCATCCATCCCAAGCAATTTATACTAGCAGTACATACAGTGAGGCAGAGAATTTGAAGGGAAGGAAAATGCTGGGGGCAGGGAGAGAGAGGAGGGTTAAAAACCATAAATAAGACTACTAAGTATATCCAACATCTGAAAACTGAAATAAAAGCCAATGTCATGCACCAAAGCCCTCTGAAAATACAAACTGTTAATAATAATAATAATAAAAAAGTCATTACTTCCTTGTTTGCCCAATCAGATCAGACCCAGCAGCTTTCCTGCAGCCTGTGTTTTAGAGAGCTCCAGCCTTTTGCTCCCTCTTTGGCAGCCTTGTGCCCTCGAGTACTCAGGTGTGCCAGGCAATGACAGCTGACAGGTACAAACTCATTTGCCCCACGGCTGCCTGGCTTGTCAACTCAGAAGGGTTCTGTGAGCTGGAAGAGAAGTATCCCAAGAGAAGAAAAAAACTCACTATTTTGCCTAGAAAAGCCTCTTGTAGCCCTCCTCCAGAGAGCTGAGCCGTGTTGTTTGTAAGGTGCGTTTTTCACGCTCGTGCTGCAGTCCACACTCCTCCTCAGGGCAGGGGAATGCCATGCTGCAGCAAGCTTGCTTGCTCCCAGGTTCACGTGGAAGCATTCCAAGCTACTCAGCTTCTGACAGCTTTCCAACTGCTCTTCCACGCTGTATTGCTTTACATTACATTGCTTTCCCTGCCAGGAGGCACTGCTGTATTACAGTACAATTGTCTAGCAAAACGTAAAACTGATTTTTTCACCTCCCAAATACCAACTGACTGTTGCCACTGCAGTCACAACTATAAGCCCTGCTCTGTATTAGACTTTCCTGCTTTTATGCCTATATAAGAGATTTTAGTATCTTGCCTCCTCTTCAGCCTCCTTCCCAACTTGCTGCTTCTTCCCTCCCTGTTGTGCTCCCCAGTCTGTTCCGCAGAGTGCAGCGATCCTCAACTTCCAGCCCAAGGTGTCACTACTACTCGAGTTAAAATGCCTAAGCTGCTCATTAGGTTGCATTACCAGGCAACCTGACTGACTGTAGCACCAAACACAGAAAGTGAGAAAAATAACTAGAAACATCGTAGTGACTTACAGCTTCATTAACAAGCTCAGCTTTTGTCAAGTCAGAATTTTAACAAAGAAAACAGGCTACAGAGGCTTTTTATAACACACACATTTTTAAGGTATAAGGAGCCATTTGGCTCCTAATACTCTTCATTTCAGTGTGTTATACTTTACTTGTGGGTTGCAAGGCAAAACTTGTTCCCTGTACTGTAGCTAGTTTCCTTTCTAGTTTTGAACTATAAAAATAGTCATATTATAAGAGCAAAGGTCTAGCTCTCTGTCTGTTTTTCAGGAGTAGCCAGAATAGGGCCAAAAAAAGAAAAGCTGCACAGGGGTGGGGGTGGGGATGAAAAGCCGTGAAATAAAGTACAGGCAGTCTTTTTCCTTCTTATACCCTGTGCAGTTGTTAAAGATCTCCTGATCCAGAGGTTGCATCCAGGCCATCACTTTTTACAAGAATTTATCTGTCCTTCATCGATTTTTCAATCTGTTTAGACTTCTGCTATCCATAACACCCTTTGGCAATGCGTTTCACATGGTAACTGCTGCTTGACAGAGAGCCTCTTCTTTGCCTGCTTTGAATCAATTTAGTTAGCAGAAGAACCATGAGGAATCACTTCCTACTCCCCTTCCCAACCCCATTCATGACAGCATAAAACATCTGCAATTTCTGTAGTAAGTCATCTCTTCTCTATGGCAAAGACAGCAATCCCATGGACTGACTTGAGACCCATCTTTGATGGTCTTCTCTGGACCTTCCCTAGCCCTCCGCTACCTTCAAGAGGTGCTAATCAGAACTGCGTAGTGTTTAAGACACTGGCACAGCCTGACTTTACATAGCAGCATACTGATGGTTTCTGTTTGGTTTACCAGCTTGGGTAAACATCCAGAGAGTTCGTTGATTCTTGGGGGAGTGTAGCATTTCCTCCCAGTTGGCCATTAGTCTCTCTGCAAGAACTTTTTGGGAACTGACTTCAGATAGTGGTCTTAAGTAGTCTCCTGAGGCGACAGGTGAAATTTTTGATCTCCCAACAACTGCTGCCACAGATCTCTCAATTTTTTTTACCCAGTTCAAGGTAGTTAAACTCACAGCTTTCGAATGACTGCCATTTCTCCCCTGCAAAGTCTTCCTGAGAGCCTGTCAGTTTGCAGCTGCTCAAAGCTCACAGACAGTTTCTTTCACCGGTACACCCAAGTGAGAAGTCCCCCAAGCCAGAGACGCAGAAAGTACATGGTTCTCCCCAACAAGCCAGGAGAAGCATTGTTGCATTAAAATCTATACTGACCAACCAAGAAAACTTTCTCAAGCTTATCCCAGCAAATATCCCAGTCTTAAGAAATTTCCCAGGTGTCCCCATGTAACAAGTGACTCTCCTTGAAGGATCAGTCAGACTCATCACTGTGATGTACAATTCACTACCCTGCCTCACGAGCCCCTGCTAATCCCAGGAGATGTGCTTCCCCAAATATAGCTGCTCCATACAATTGTTTGTCTTATCTCCCCTCTCTTAGCTGAACTACCATGATTCCAAAAGCCCTTAAAATTAATGATAGATATGTCTGCAGACTAAAATCCATCTACTTGGGTAATGCTATGTGCATCACTCGTTCATAACAGCACTGGCAGCCACAGTGCTCAGCTGCAGTTTCTCTGTGCTTCTTAGTAGCAGCTCAAATACTGCCAAATTAGCAAATGCTGGGAGAAACATCAGAAAAGTTTGTTTGACCCCAATTTCAGATTTTCTGGGAAGCAGTTGTACTGCACCATAAGAAGGATAACATGAAACAAAGTTAGGAGCCGAAAAACTGCATCTCAGCATACCTGACCAGAAAACTGAGCAGGTAATTTGAGCAAACACAGACTCCTGTGAACATGTGGTTAACAAAAGTAGCTCAAGACAGCTTACCAAAATAACAGCACAGACACATTTTACTTTCATAGTTACAAACCTCTGAATTTGAATGAGCAAACTATAGAAATAACAACCTTTGTACATCAACAAAACTACTACTACCCACGAGCATAAGATGGCATGCAAAAGCTAGGCGAATAATGTAAGCCAGTTCAGCATATTGAAATCTAAACCTTCCTTCTGGATATCTCATTTTCTGAACATTTTGCATACAGTGCCTGCAAAAATAACACTGGGTGTGTTAAGTGCTGGGGAGAAGAGTCCCTTTCCTTCTGCTTCCTAAGGAAACTAATGTGGGACAGAACGTCCCGTTTACTCAATAGAATGAGAAATTCCACCAAGTCCCTTGCTGGGGCTCTGACATAAAGGCAATTCAGAAAATCAGCCAGAGACCTACCCACACCCATCACCATTACTTTCCAAGACTGGAATGAGAAAAAGTTGCGTTTAAGTTCTGCACTCAGCCTCAAATGTTAGTCACCTCAATTCTCTCTTTTGAAATATATACACACATACCACATATTTATACACACACATATATAAATCACTTCTGGTATTTCTTCTGAAATCCGTAGTCTGACTGTTTTTGAAGTGCTGAATCTAATAGATGGCTTCCCCAGATATTTTACCTCCCGTATTATAAAATGCTGCCATCCAACGACGGATCAGAACCAGCTAGGAGCTTGAATATGGAAAACACAACAGTCTGCTCACTATGAGCAGAAAAATTATCATTGTAACACAGTTTACAAGAAGTGTCTTAAACAAGGAAGCGGCAGTCTGTTCAGAGCTATGCCAGGCAGGAAAAAAATCTTGAGTCACAGGGCTAGCTACTTGCTGCTATCCAGGAAGGTGTGCACAAACAGGTAAAGAAGCAGTTAGTATCTCCTGTTGTACACTGGACTCCTGTCCAGGCCTTGAGCTGCAAAAAGTCAGCACATACTGCTTGGTTACCGTCCCCTTTCTTTGGTAACCAATTGAGAACATGTTACTTAGCTTTAGCATGAGCCAAGAAAATGCATTTCTTCTTCGTCTAAAAAACATCTAATTTCAGCTGAACTGGTTTTAGAGAAGATTTAGCCGAGAAGAATGAAGAATGAGGATGCCCTCCTTGAGACAGATGTTCTGGCTGCTTGTGTCATAACTCTCTCAGCAGGACTGGACAACTGATAATGTTATAGTCGAAAATGCATTTAAGCTCAGTTCTGTTAATATGGTCCTCTCCCAGATGAGACTAGAGGATCTTTGTACACATGGTATCCTCTGCATTTATCCTGCCATTGTTCTGGAAGCAGAACTATTACTGGTGAGGAAAAGTTACCCATAGTAAGGGAATGGGCTCTTCTTCTAAGCCATATAAAGAGGACAGTGGGTGAATTTACTTTGCAATTTGAGAAAAGTACTTCTTATCATCTAGGGCATTTGCATAAAACAGCTTCCTCAGCTCTTGGTTTAACGAAGAAAGGAATCAAATCTTTCAATGCATATTGCAAGTAACCACAAAGATTTGCCGTCTGGAACAGCTATACATGGCTCTCTCTCCATACCCACCGTCTACAAGTAAACATTTCTAAAGTGATCATCCAGGAAAGGTGAAAGTGGACAGAGCTCAATGCTTAGCCGAGTTGACTCTTCAAGGAAAAATTTGGACAACTCAATGCTGAAAGTCTTGGAGATACTTTGTAGTCGCTTCACTATGTTTTTCCTCAAACCAGTGTTCTTAAGATTTTCTAGAAAGCTGCTAATTTTCCTGCTGTATCAAATTTCTTAATATCTACCTTGGGAGAAAATTTAGTTGATACATTAACATTTGCATGGCATATTTCTTTGTGCCGTGAAAAAAGTCAAGTGAAGAGGTGAAGAAACTTTTCCCAAAGTCACAATGGCAGCTGCAGCGCTGAGGGGGGACCCCCATCCTCACTCCCTTAACCCCATGTCATTTTGCAACTAAAGAAAAGCGTAGCCAACAGGCAGTTAGATGAATGGCAAACCTGCACAGCCATCTGGCTTGAACCGCATGAACTAAAGCTGCTTCCTACAGTCAGAAGCAGAATCACACCCATCTCCTCTCAGGGGCAAACCCTGAGAGCCGCCTAGCAGGCTTACGCTGGTGATACACTATACCCCATGATCTATCCACGGGGTTAGGCAGAAAGTAGTATCCAAGGTACCTATCATGGCAACATCTAAATGCAAGTATCAGAGCACTTTACAGACAAAAAGCTCTTTGCCCCAGGCTGTTTAAAATTTGCATGTTCCTGTGTAGCACTGAAGATAGCAGCAATGGTGATTCATTAAGATAATGATTTAAGTAGGAGGCTTAAGAAAGTCAGGGTGGATTAACATCCAAAGGGCTGCAGTTGGAGCTTCTCCACTCCAGGCTGCCACCTTCCCTTTTAAGGGAAGGGACAAATTCCAAAAGTCAGGAGAACTTCTTTACTTTGAGGGTGGTGGAGCACTGGAACAGGCTGCCCAGAGAGGTTGTGGAGTCTCCCACTCTGGAGACATTCAAAACCCGCCTGGACGCTGTCCTGTGCAACCTGTTGTAGGTGACCCTGCTCTGGCGGGGGGGGGTTGGACTAGATGATCTCCAGAGGTCCCTTCCAACCCTGACGATTCTGTGAACTATGAATTAACTGCAACTATATCACAACTACAATGCATTAAAGCACAAGAGCACCATCTTTACTCCAACCCATCCTCCTTGGCAAGGTCAAGCACAAAATTTTAAGCTGCAGGAAAATTTTCATGGCATTATAAGTTATTTGCTATTCCTTTATTTGATTAGTTTATTAGTGTAGGTTCTCCTCAAAAAAAAAGATTGTGCAAATTTCTTTTAAACTAATTTTATGTCCACCTTAGAAACAACACAGGTTTTCCTCCAACCAATTGTCTTTCCCCACTACTGAATAATCAGATGGGTTTGATAAATTGATTGCTCCCCACATAATAATGTAAACATACATATTGATAAAAAACACACAAGTCCTTTCCACACCCCAACATTTAATCAAATTGTAGTAAGTTACGAGTTGAAACATGCATTCTGTCCATAATATGGGGTTAATGCTCAGACAGTAACAGGCAGCTCATACTTCATCCCTGCTAAAAAAAAAAAGAGGCCTTTGTACTGTGATTTTGATATAATACTTTGGTTGTCTGTGCATTTATCTAGAAAGCAACAATTTTGCTATGCTTCTGCTCACTTGTAATAGTTGCAATAGGGCATCCCAGTGTATATTGCCCCACTCACCGCTAGCTGTGCTTGGTCTGAACGTCTTCTAGGCACTCTATCCCATGCTGATTCAGTACAGAATAGCTTCCTAGAATGCAATTATAGAAAGAGTAAGGGTTTGTCTTAAAAAGGGATTATTCCAGAACAGCTATTCCTTATTAACTATTCCCAATCGCCTCTTTGTTAGGATGATGAAGTTAATTGGGAATAGCTCTTCCACTCAGATTTGTAACTTACCTTGGTCTGAACCAATGACCCTGTTTAGATGAGCCCTTAGCACAGCGTCATACAATCATAGCAATAGCTTCATCAATAAAAAGAGACTCATAGTTGCAATGAGCTGCTGCATGGACACATCTCAGCCAAGTTTGTTGTAAGCTGTGCTGATAACTGGATCAAGAAATATGTAAAAAAATTTGTTCCTATAATGTTAGATCTCATCAGTACTGCATGTGACATTTTGTACTTCCCAAGCCTCTGGATCTGCTTTGTTCAAACTTGGTTTATTCCTTAGATATATGGAGACCTTAACAGCAGGGAAATTTTGAGTTCTGTACCTTCTTTGTTTATTAAGTTCTTAGCTTGCAAGATTTCTCATCCAAAAAGGGCTGAGAAAGTACCTGGCACATCTTGGATGCTTATTGAATACATTAAATAAATCAAACGTTTTATGATAAAATTCCACTCCCCCACACCAAACAGATGTAGGTACAAGTCAAAGAGGCTTGAAAAATTGCACTAAAATTGATTTTGCTCCAGTTTTCCCCAAAGGAAAAAAAAATTGTGTGGGGGTTGAGACAAAAACATGGAAAATTTCAGCTATCATGAACAACTGAAGAGAGAAATGGAAGAAAGACAGAAGCCAAAACCGAACTTCACATTCAGAGCGCATAATTTATATTCTCTACAGTGTTCTATATTATGGGCATTCCTGGACTTACGCGTAAAGTGGAAGTCTTTGCCTTGGGCTCACCACACTTCTAAAGAAAAATGCCATATAGCTTAATGCTGGAGTCTGCTAGCCTACTCAGGGGAAATCACAGACCATAGAGCAGGTTCTTCAGTTGATTTCAGATTCTGAGAGGCTAGAAAAGATAGTACCCAACATAGCTGAGGATCTTTGTCACAAAACTGAGGGGAGAGTTACTTATACACACTTATCAAGTTCTGCAGCACAAAAATCTGAGAAAAGTCTCGAACACCTACAACTTCAAATATACAGAAAGCCATCTCATGTTGCACATGTTATATGGAGGGAACAGAAACAAAACACACTGTTAAGGTTGCTTCTAGACTGTTGGAGTATGACTTGATCTGATAGAGCTGACTGTTAAACATCACCATCTGCAGGATTTTCCACACCTGAGGTCTGTGCCCAGGCAGTTGAGTTCTGGTGAGGAACATAGGACAGAAAGTTTCAGTGGACATAGTTTAGTCATTTCCAAGGACGGTACTGGCATCTCAAAGGAGCTCTCTGACAAAGACAGCACAGAACTCAGTATTTTGGGGCAGCATTCAACTGCCAGACCCACAAGACCATTTCTTGTGTCCCTGCAACTCCTTATTCGCACCACACCTCCCACATTTACACTGACAAAGCTGGTCCATCCCGTACACAGCGTGAATCAGGGATCCTGTGTCAAAAGACAGCAGGTGATCCACCTTGCCATTACTTGATCGCAGTATCTATGTAACTATCAGTCTCCCTTTGCATATAGGCAATCTTAATCCATGTATGTAATATTTTATAAGCAACTTTTATGGGTTCTTTTCCCCATAGGAGAGAAGAGACAAGACAGAAAGGGGAAAGGGCAAT
>VZSZ01010727.1:844-37470 GCA_013398815.1 Ibidorhyncha struthersii | reverse complement strand
AGAAACAAACAGTGAGACAGGAACAAAGAAGGTCCCACCTAGGATGACCAGCGTGATCCCCTGACAGTGCATCACGAAGGGAAAACCTTATCATTAAAGCAGAAGAAAAACCCAAACACATGCACACACACAGAGCTCTATTGCTGTGCACTATTAGCATCTTCCCCATTTTCTATACGCATCTAATATCAGGAGATTTATATTCAGGCCAAAAGCTCATGCTGGCAGGAGAGGAAAGTACTCTGGAGAAGGCGGGGGGGGTGGGGGGTGAAGAAAAAGCCTATGGTTTCTTGGCTTGTGATCAGCAGGCTGGATGCATTTTGTGGAACTAGGCCAAAGTGTTAGTTATTATATTCAAGAGAACATCTGAATCCCAGCTCAAGGGAGCCGAGTTTGCGGCTCTCATTTATGCTGTATATCAATTGAATATCAAACCACATTTTCCGCCTTCTGAATAATAAAGCTTAATAGTTTGGGACTCCCATATGGTCTATTGTTAAAATATTTCCAAACACTGGCTGCTGTTTTATTTCTGAAGGAAAGATTTCCCTTTCCTCTTCAAGCTTTACTTGTTTAAAAGATGCTTGTAGCAAAAGCTAAATATATTCATCTTTTAAATATTCCCAGAGTTTTAAGAAGGGCTGAAAAATGAGGGGATAAAGAAAAGCAAATACATTTTTAAATTGGCTTTTTTTTAATGTCACATGCAAATGTTTGTTCCAGGCAGAAGCAGCTGGTGCCACCAGGCTCTGCTGTTCAGAACAGGGGGTGCAGAAGCTTTCAGAAACCATGAGCTGTTCTAACAAAGGAGGACCACACAGACTCAAACCATTCACAAAAGGACCCAGGCCGATTATTTGACTATTACTTACAAGGAAGCTTGGCCAGTAACTTAGGCAATAAATACTGGAGAAACCTGTTCTGTGCATAACTCGGGTTTGTCTTTTCACAAGTCCTGCTCTCTAATTAGCTACTCCTTCCTGGAGGGCATTGCTGATGGATGGAGTGTATCAATTTGGTAGATTTAAAAAAAAAAAAAGTTAAGAAACTTGTTAAATAATAAGAGCATCAGCATAATAAACATTCCGCAATGTGTTAGGAACAGTCACTAGTGCTCCTTCCCAGTCAAACCAGAAAAGAGTATTCCTGTTCTTTCTATGTTGCAGAAAAAGACTTGGCGGCAGGGAGATTCTCTGACTTGCAAGGGCTGCAGCGCCCTGCTCAGAGCCCGAATGGGAACTGAGAAATGCTCATCTTTTGGTCCTGTATTCACCCCGTTCAATTAGCACGGAAGGACTCAACTGCTCAGTGAGCAGAAGTGAAACCATGCAGCACTGCCTGGTTGTGCACTAGTGTGACCTTCCAGCTCCACCTCACCCGGCTCTTGCCCTCTCTATGAAGCGCTTCAAGCTCGCTCTGACAGGGGCGCTCAGTGCGGCACCAGCTTGCATGTCTGCCGGTCATTCAGCAACACAGAAGGTGCTGAGCTAGGCACAGTCAACAGCATAACACGGCACAAAAATGTAGCAGTCCCTAGCCCAGGGAGCCCAGTAGAAACTTCTGCTCTCTTCTCCTTACTCTTCTGTTCTAGCCCTCATTGCTGCGTCTCATTCCTGTCTCCTACTTCCCTCCTTCTGCCTGTGTGATCACCTCCATCACCTATCTGCCCCACCGTCACCTGCTCTGCTCCAGTGTACAGGTTTTCAGTCAGCTGTCCTAACCCTGAAACTGGTTGCTCACACTCATCAGCTGCCTTCTCCCCAGAAAGGAAGAAATTCCAGTATTTCAACATTCACTCTCATCCCAATTCAGGGAAAAAAAACCTGAAATTAGAGACTCTTTGTAGAACGGAAGTTCACAAGTTTAAAAAAAAAAAAAAAAAAAAACAAAACCCTATTTGTGAACACCAGTGCGTTTTGTGTCATTTGAAATGGAATATTTTTACATTACTGAAACCAAAGTTGGTTCATTTTGGTTTGGTGACCTGACCCGAGAAATTTTGTTCTGACTCAGTAAACTATTGAACTGATTTTATTCCCACAACGTTGCATTGCCTCAGACACTGCAGTTTGGCAGCCTGATAACCCTGGTCTCACTTCTGGGTCAGACTCCCTGGCTGGAAGGCAGTTCCCATAGCACACACCGAGGTGTCCCGTGGCACAGCATGGTCTCCAGAAGGGCTGTAGTGCCACATGGGAAGGCCAAGGCCCTTGGAGTCCAGCAGAAGAGAATGGGTACATCAGCCAACAGCTCTCTGAGCAGCCAGGGACTGCCTGGAATCCAACACAATGTTTTCAACCAATCCCGAGTAAAGCCTTTCAGATCAGTTAAAGAAAAGCAAAGCAAAGAGGTATTCCCATTCAGGTAACATAGACAGGTTAATGTAATATTTCTGGTAAAAAGCTAGTTTATTAATTTTACAAGTGATCAGAAATCCAGAATTGGGCTTTTCTGGAAAAAAAAAAAAGGTCTCTATTTTAAAGAAACTGTCTTTTTCCCTGAAAAAAACAGTCCAAAGAAAAACTCAAATCAGCCTCCTACTGACCACAGCAGCATTCTTACAAACTGTCTTAAAAAATAATACAGCAAATGAAGCTCATTCTTACAGAAATTTCCCCAGCAGGGAACTTAAATTATAGCAATATCAGCACCCCTCTACCTCCTACACAGCTCCTGCTGTGACCCAAGGGCTGTAGGATTAAGTTCATCAACCGAGTAAAACGACTAGTTTAGGGACTGACAAGTATTGAACTAGAGGCTTTGCAACAGATGTCTGAATGGTCGATCCCTTGCTGCTTCTAGCCAAGGCACGGACACGGCTTTTATGATAGCTGGATAGAAACAAGCGCTGGTGGAGCTGGTGAAGGCTCCAAGTTGTGCCCCAAACATTAGGGGTACGACCGGCACATGCTCCCAAACAGCTCTTAAAACAATAAATGGAGAGGATTCAGTGGGAGGATTAGTATGTATTCACAGAAAGCTATTTTGTTAGTTTTCCTATAGGCTCTATAATGCTTGTCTTGTAACGTGTATTCTTACCTGTAGGTCTGCGTATCTGAGAGAAGGTAGAGTGCATGTGCCTGTATGGTTTTGATTTACTTGA
The DNA here is from genome assembly GCA_013398815.1 of Ibidorhyncha struthersii. Lineage (NCBI taxonomy): Eukaryota > Metazoa > Chordata > Aves > Charadriiformes > Charadriidae > Ibidorhyncha > Ibidorhyncha struthersii. Next base: position 34,367 of record VZSZ01010727.1, on the reverse strand, counting down.
GAAAAAAAGAAAAAGGAGAAACACTTAGCCTGTAGTTTCAGTGTTGGAAACTGCAATAAACCTCTCTTTTTAAACTCCATAACCTTGTGACTGTTTTATAGTTATAAGGAATCATAACCAGAGAAAGATTTAGCCTAACAGCAATCTGCCCTCAAAGACATTAATCTGTCACATCTAATAGAAGGAGAATAAGGAGACGAACCTTTCCTCCAAGTAATTCAAACAGATGGTGCATGGCTTTGGTGGGAACTTAACTGTAAGTTGCCCCTGTAACAAGGGTAAATTTGGCAATGCTGCACACCCAAAGACACTGTTTACGAGTCAATGTGAAAAATGTCTCTGCATGATTTCCTTGTGTTTTAAAACCTGAATTCTCTATGATCGTATCTCACCGCTTTTGTGGTTGACACATCCAACCAGCTTTCCACCCACTTTTTCACCCCCTTTACGCCAGTAAGATTGAGTCTTTATTTTGTTTGCAATTTTTTCCTCTTCTAAAAGTAATTCTTTACTTTTGAGGGATCAGCAGACAATAATCAAGTGCATTGTGCCAACATGTTAAAGCACAGTTTTCTATCAATATTTCAAATATAACTTTGTTTGTCTGGGCTTCTAGTGACTTCTTTCTTCCCCCCTAAAGCACACAGAAGTCTTCAGGTTAGTTTCTCTTTTCTTTCCTTCTCCATGCCTTATATGGGAAATAAAGGGTTTATTTTCTCTCCTCTCTTCTTCCCCTAAACCTCAATTCTCAGCTTCTCTTTTCTAGTTTTATCATACAAGTTCTCTCCCTCCTTCTCTTATCCACCGTGTTTCTCCGAATTCACAGTAAAAAGCATTTCTGAATCGCCTTGCTCTGGGTTCCTTCCTCTCCTCCAGAGCAGCAACAAATGGCTCCTGGGACACTTTGCTCCGTTTCCTCTCTTGGAAGAAAGCCAAAGCTTGCTCAACTCTCTTTTCCTCAGGTCTGCCACTCAGCCCACTAACCTATCCCCATTTTCCACCCACACTGAACAAGCCATAAGGTTTCCAAACTTGTCTGAAGAGCTTAATCCTAAATTCAGCTTGTTGTCCTATAAGAGACCAGACATGAAACCAATACCAACGCTTAAGAATTCTCATGATATCCCAAAGCAGGTGAATACCATTACTGTCAGATTCCTAGCATGCAACAACGCTGATAGGGAGCACTGAAAGATACGGGGCAGCAAGAGACCAAATTCACATGCAGTAGCATTCCAGGAGAGTATACTGAATTCAGAAGAGCAGTAAACTTAGGCACTGGTTTTGCAGACCTATCAGGGCAGGATTGGTATTAGAGGACCTGAGGGTAATCCCCAGATTACCCTTCAACACGCTCACAGGGAGCAAATGTCACTTTGCATGGTGAAGCATGCCAGCCAGGGAGCGTGCTTTATGTTTCATGTTAATGAGCATTAACATGGAACCCAACTTCCTTCCCCTCCCTATTTTTGATATAATTAAGGACTAGAATAAGCATTTCATTTCAGTCTACAACAGCAACAGACCACAGCACAGCAGAATAACAGGGAAGGGAGAGAATGAAGGAAAAAAATAATCCAGGTGGCAGACACTTACTGCTCAGGCCACTGCACGAAATGAAGGCTTGAGTGCACATTTTTGCCTGATTGCATAGCTGTCTCTGCTACCCATCTAATCTGCTTAGAAAACTNAAGTGCTGCAGCTGCAAAAGATAAAATAGAGACAACTAATTTTCTCAGAGGTTGCAACACAACCTCTCCCCCTCCTCCACATGCAGTTACTGCACTGGCAGGATAAGCTGGAGATTCTCCAGCGTAAGCAAGAAGGCACAATAAGGTGTGCAGGCCCTTCTCCACCCCGATACCCACAGCCCTTGGGGGTACCACAGAAAGCAAAGGCTGACAACCCAGCCGCTCAAAGGGAGGTGGTGACATTCCTCCGCCTGCTCATTTCAATTGCATTACCATTTTTCAGAGAGGGACGTGAGAAATGCACATTGCTAGATGTTATACGACGGCAATAATGAGCATAAGGGAGTCGCAGACTCCTGTTGTACCAATTGGTGGCTGGGTTCTGAACTCTCATTGTGTGATCCGATTTCTCCTGTCATCCAAGCCATTTTGCAAACTCCAAGCATACGTTCATTTAAGCCATGTGTCCTGAAATCTAAACAGCTGAAGGGGATGGGAGGGGTAGGGACAGAGGAGAACCACTGGATTTGTGGTGACAGTGTCTAAAATACACATTTGCACAAGGAAGTCTCACTTTAGATAGTCACTTAGCAAAACAACTACAGCTGCTGACAGGCAAAAGGTACAGTTTCAAGTGACCATCAGGCATAAAATAGGCCAAATAAATTACTGCAGTCTAAAGGGAGTGGGTGGGTGCGCTCCCACAAATGTAACAGAGATAACAAATGGATTACCAGTGGGTGCCCCAATGTCAAGATTAGCAGACCCAGTTCTCATTTCAGTTACACCGTAGCAATGACATTACCTAAGATCTAGCAGAAGTCAAACTGAAATCAGAGTCAGGCCCAGGATGTCAGGGAGGCAGCTGCTTTATTTTTTTAATGCCTACAATTTCAACCCAGTTTGCTTTGTTTCAGGAGTCTAAGCTGTCTTTGGCAGAAGGGCTAGCAGCCTTTGCCAGCTGCCACGTGATCTGCAAGAATGTTTTCTAAATGGAACTGGGGTTTTTCTGAGGTGGCAATGGGGGAGAGGAGGTAGGGGTTGTTTGTGATGAAGGCAGACAGCACGAGAAGTATATTGGCATTTTTTGTCCCTTTCCTCAAAGGTGCATTTTCCTTTATTTCCATTCCCTGCCCACGTATACACTTACCATCTCCTCTGTGCTTTCCTACACGTATGCCCATCTGTTCTCTCAAAGTATCAAGAATGCCAGTTCTGGTCTTTGTGGGGTCTTTGAGAAGACATTGTGTGAGTGCTTACTCCCCGACTGAAGTAAAATACAAGGGTTTTTTACATGTATATAAATAATTTTTAAGCTTTCCAAATATTAATTGCTTACAGAAATTAAACATCTGCTAACAATAAACTCCGCATACAAATGAGAAGATAGTTTCAGTTTGACTAAAATGCTTTCCCTTGCTAATTGCTAAGAATACCGTTTTCTTGTCTTTTACAATGGCAATTTCATTAGTTCTCCAATTATCAAAATACTTCAGTCCTTTTTCATGACAGAAAGGAAAAGGTCCAATTCCCATTTTCCAACTGAACTTCCAGGGTCCTGCAAAACTGAGTGAGAAACCAGCAATTACCACTAGCCACGTACAAGTCCTTGGGGCAGAGACCAACTATGTGGGTTGCAGGGTCCACCTGCACACCTTCTCTCCCTCATCACCCACAGTTCCCCCACGGGTCTGCTGAATTTTCACAAGTGTTATATTACAGACTACATCTGACTGTGGCAACTAGGTACTGGAAGGGCAAAGAGGAGCTGAAATGCTGATAACGTGAGAATGCTTAGAATAACTGATGCCAGGGGAGAGAAGGGGGCCACCGGCTGAATTTGCATCACACAGGAACTAAGTCAGTTGGGTAAAAGCCCCCATACGGCTGCTTGGGAACATAGAGCTAAAAGGGCTTTCACTGCTTGGAGAACTGCAGATCTCCTCCAGCTTCTCATCTCACTCTGTGCAACTTGATGCAGAAATATAACAAAAAAAATTCCCAAACCCTACAGTATTTTATTATACAGGAAAAACAACTAGTCCTTTGCATGAATATGTTTTCTGCATCCAATAATCTTAAAGCACATAGCTACAGTACTTGTCCTCTATCCACTTAAGGGATGAAAGGCCAGGCCTAGCTCGCTCAAGGTCAAATAGCAAGTTCAGCAGCAAAGGATGAGTAGGACTCAGTTACATCCAAATCCCATTCAACTGTTCTACCCATTAGATTGAAGAGACATTAAACACCCTCATGGCGTCAAGAATGACTAACACCCTCCCAGGTCAGCCTGCGATAGAGAACTGTGAACTTGCACATCTTCTTCTGCCTCCCACTCCTCTATTCCCACTCCAATGTTGTTCCAAAGCCCACGTGATGAGATTTTCCTAATCAGCAATTAAATAGTTAATGCTTACATTACAGCAGATGGAACAGGAGTTGCTGCAGGGAAGGTATGCAGAGGGAAGGAGGAGAAAAGAGACAGCAAGGAGGAAAAAGCAGGTAGTGAAACAATCCTAAGGAAAGCAGTTTTCCCACTAAAAGGAGTGATTAGTTGACTAGACAATGTAACCCTTAAGACTTTGTCTAGACGAGGATAAAATGCTATATTGTTGAAGGCATTTGAAAGGTGTAGTGTAGGTAAGGCTCACGGCCTTTGAGCATGTGGTAGCCAAGGTAGAGAGTCATGAGGACATGTTCGCTAACATGTCTTAAGTCTTAGTGTTCCACTTTTTTAAATCCTTGCCCAAGAACTCAAGGCTATGCAAAGCAAAGGTCTCTGATGTTGTCCTAATGGTTATAAAAGCAAAGCTATGACACATGTGCAAAGAAGTCAGAATGTCAAGAAATCACTGAAGTCTCACATCGAGCCTTTTTCATACGCTCATTGAATGCCTATGAACATTCACCAGCATTTTACTGGATGACTTGCTATGACATTTTCCTTCTAAAAATCTGATCAAAGCTCCAGATGCCAATAGGAAAAGAGACCACAGGCTAACAGCCTACACTCTTGTGAAACTTCTCCTTTTGCTCCAGTGTTTGCTCAGGGAGATTTGGGAAGGAGGGGGTGTGGGGAAAAGAAGAGAGGACTAAGAAAAGTGTGCCCAAGGCCTCAGCAGCACCATCATTTTGATAATCCATTACCAGATTTGTAATTAAAATCAAGTCCCACCTCACTAGGGCAGCCAGATGCATCCACAGAGAACTTGTTCAGAGAGTTGTTACAATAAATACCAGGAGAATTACGAATGTTGTAGCTTCTTCTTAACCCTTCCAGCAGTATTTCAGGAACCACCTGTCAGTTTGAAAGACTGATCGTTTTTCTCTCAGCTTGTTGCAGGCTCTAGGTGTGCCCCTAACCAAATAGGCTTACCACTTAAAAGCTTAATTGCACCTGTGGCTTAAACCTTATCCCAGACAGCACTTGGGAGCATTTGGATTTGGGCGTTTCAGGTGTGGGACTGGGGCCTGCACTCACAAACAGAGCTAGGCAAGTCAGAATTGGAGCCCCTGCTAAAAGCAGACTTGGTACACCAGAGAACAAGGGATGGGGACGACAGAAGTGCTTTTTCCATTTTGATCACATTTATCTGTATTTACATTTCCACAGTTGGGTTTGAGTAATGTCCACCTCCTTGTTTGTGACTGAGGGCAGGTTTCATAGTCTCAGATTTCTCTTCCACAACAAAAAGATCAAAGTTTGAGCTACTTGTGCAACTTAGGTGTTTACAGTGAACTGGTCTAATCGCGTGGCAAGCCCTCCCTCCCGTTATCAGTCTTGCACTGAGCCAAGCTCCTTCGTTCCATATGTACCAGGAAGGACCGAGAGCAGAGAGCACACGTCTGGCGTGGACTGTAACCCACCATCCTTTCTGTCTACTCTTACATGGGAACTAAAATACAGCATGCTGGGAAGGGTTTAACGTGTTTAAGCAAAGATTCGTTCAGGGTCTTTTCTGCAGGGCTGACAAGCCGTTTCCAGGTTGTATTTTTAAAGAGGCTTTCTAAAAAGCAAGCAAATGCTGCGTGAAGAACCACAATGAGAGATTAGGTTCCCTTCACTCACCTTCTCAGTACTGCCTAGGTAGTACAGGCTCATTGTGCATCTTATTGCCAAAGGAAACCTGTGCTGCCTTTTCAAAAGGTACTGGTGAAGGAAAGATAAAGAAATATGGCATAATAGGAGTCCATGCCCGGAAGCTTCCACATTCCTAATTTCATTCTGTCTCATGCAAAGACACACAAACTTTCTGGGTCTCAGTTTTGTAAGCTATGAAATGGAGCTAAATTTTAGGGTTTTGTGAAATTGTTTTAATTAATAATTGCAAAGCGCGCATCTTCAGATGGAAGGTATCATATAAATATTAATAAGCTCTGACTACTGGCAGTATGCATGTCTCTTAGGAATCATAAGCACCACAGATGGATCAAAGAGGGCATGTAGCTCTAAGAGACAGAGCGGTGGGAGTTGGCTCTGTGTTTAACTATATTTTAAAGTAGATCCTCAAGACTGTTGTGGATATTCCCTATCAAGTTACAGCAGCTTTCAATTAAAATTACATTTTTTCCTTAGGCAAAATTCCACAGTGTACCTTTTAATATTAGCCGGGCACATTTTCACTCGTGTAGATCTTTCTTCTACATACATGCATTACTATATCTTTGTAAATAGGGGTCAAACCAACTGGGAAATAGGTATTTTCACTTCGTTCTCATCTAAATAAATACCCCTTACCTAGTTACATTACCAAACAACTTCCTGCTGTACTGGTGATGGATGAGGATGTGGCAGCTGTCTGCCTCGCAATGTTCATAGGGCAGATCAGCCTGGGAACACTTCAGACACGGAGCCATCCTTCGTCCTTTGAATGGATATGGCAGAAAACACCGCATGGTAACGATGCTGCTTCTGTTTCCCTGAGCAGTCATCTCCTGAGCACGAGTGGCACGAAATGTGGCTACAGCTACTGACTGGCTTGAGAGAGGTCCGAGGCCCTGCTCGGGCTCTGAGCGGCTGTGTTGGTGCAGGGAGAGAGGGGGGCAGCATTACAGCCTGTCCTCCAGAGCCCTGGAGCCACTGCACACAGTGGAGGAGGCTCTCATAGCCTCCTCAGGAATGCCGGATGGCTGCAAGACTCAGGACTGTTTTCCAAAGAGGTGCTTACATTTGTTTCTCTTAGGGTCCAGCAAACCTGTGCTTTTTTGTTGTGGGAGCGGTGGTGGTGAATGAGGAAGAGTTGCTTTGTTGGGTGTTTTTAAAAAACATTAGAAAACAACAGGGAGCAGGGACCAAAGATTTTTCTTTCCCTGAGGAAACTTCAGTCTCATCAGCTGCCTTCTTACCTCTTTCAAGCTGTAAGACCCCATGGCCAGCTTTCCGCCCACTTCTCGGCAGCCAGGGCTTTGTGAGCCTGACACATTGCCAGCCAAGGAGTCTTCAGTGACTTGGCTCCTTCGTGGGGGCTGTGTTGCGTCTCCTCAACAGAGTCAGACCGATGGCCCTCTGTCCTGCTCACCTCAGGCACATCTCCAGAAGCTTTGCTTTCTGCAGTTGGCTGCTGAGGCAGTGCTGTAGCTGCCTCTGGTTTTGTCTACACTGGAGCAACTGGGACTGACTGCTTAGTGCTGGTAGCAAGAACAAAAATCAAATGGCATAGGCACACTCGGTGTGGTTGTAGTTGTGTCCCTGAGCTGCTTGGAGGGAGTACAGCAAAGAGATGGCATTAAGAATCCTTACCACTTCTTTGGCAAAAGAGGGAGAAATGTGGAGGATGCTCAGGACAGACATCATCTTGATAGCTAGAAAAAAAATGCCCCAGAAATGAATTTCCTCCTGGGGTGCCAATAAAAGATGGGATGTTCACAACATACAGTTAGTGGTGGCCAAAACAATGGTCTAATAACTTGGATCTACTTGCTGTGTTCAGTGCTAAAAGTCAGAAAATATAACTGTGTTTTGATACTAAATAACATAAATCTGGCCCAAGTCCCAAGAATTTTTAGGCAAGGAACCATGAACCCAAACCAGAGGGATGGGAGGTTAATTTCTTCCCCTGGCCACACCAGGGGATTTTACACCTCTCTATGAATAATGTTTTTATAGTGAACCCAGGCAGCAGTCCTAGCAAATATCTCTCTGTAAACTCTAGCCCAAAAGAATCACTTTGGAAAAGGTCATACCACCTCCTGTTCCCTGAATTAAGTTAATTAGCACTTGTCCCTCTTTGTATAAGGTCAGGGATCCTCCCACAAAGGAGGTACACAACCAGATTGTTAAAAGATGTACGTATGCCCTCTTAAGCAAACAGGCTTCTTTGTAGTATCACTAAGATTCCCTCTGGTCATCCCTGTAGAAGAACTCTCAATTGGAAGGGAAGCAGACTGGGAGATTAGCGTAACCAGTGCTTTGCCAGGTACAAGGAGCACAGTGCAGGTCAACAGGCATACTAGTATTTTAGTACGAGGTTAGCAATCTCTCCATCTGTATGACTTTAATCAGGTTCAGCATCAGCCTTTCACACAGAATGGAATATTTGAACTATGGAAATGTTCTATTACTGAATTTGAAAGATTTGCAGTGCATTTTCCCCTCTGACACACTTTGTTTCTTCTTATTCCATCCAGGCATTTGTGCTATATATATTATTGAAGTACTTCACTTCCTCTCCGTGTGAGCAGCTACGTGCATTGAGAGAAAGTAAATCCAGGTAAGACCTGCTATCAGTTATATCTAGGTGCCACTGAAGTTTGATCAGCAGTGAAGGTCAACATGCTGTTCTGTATTTTCTGTCCAGTTCACATATTGAAAGAGGGGAAAAAATAGCATAGCCCATACAGAACTGGGTACAGAAACACGGTCACAGGTTGCCTGCCACAGTACTTACTGCTGGTTTACAACAGTAGTTTAAAAACAGAAACCCAAACCCAAGTGTTTAATTACAGACACGTCCATCCTAATCTAACTCAAACATAGCACAAACTATGTAGGATGCTAAACCCTACTTCTTTAGCTAGGAGCCTTTCTGACAGACAGCCATGACTGCTTGCTCTGAGCACACCTCGAACCTGCTAAGCAAGAAAGGATTACACCAAGGACGGGCTCCCGTTCCCCAGGCAGAACACTGCTTTGCAGGCCCATAAAAAGGGGTCCAGAGACTATTTGTGTCAACTCCCTAAACCACAAACCACAGCTAGCCCTCCCTCTGAAGCACTTGCATGTTGCTCCTTGCAAAGCTGGAGCAAGATATTTTGGCATCCAGATCGCCGCCTTTGGGGGCCCACCCAACCCATGCCTTTTGGTCTCTTTCCATTCCTTATCGCAGACTTGCAGACCCTCTCCCTGGGCAGCAGCAGAAACCGGGGCCCATTTGCCTCCAGGTTTGGCACCCTTCTGTTTCACCGTCACCCTGTTCTTCTGACCCAGGGTGCAGCTTACCCACCCTTGCTGGGCTGACTGATACCAAGAGTGGAGTAATACATAGAGAATCACATGTAAAAAATGTGAAACTGGCAACTCTGGCATTTGAAACAGAATGGGAATTCAGGATGCACTTGGCATTTCAGCTTTAAACTTTAAAATAAACAAGGCAAAACTGAACTGTAGGAAAGGAATGGCTTATGGGCAGCTCAAACTTGTCCTAGACTTTCAAACCAGTCATTTCCCATAAATACTCATAATTTTAAACATAAGAAAGGGGGAGAGGAGACAAAACAAACTGAGTCAACTGCTTACTGCCTTTCTGATTCACAGTCCTCAGCAGATGTAAGACAGAAAATTATTCTAGGAAAAAGTTCCTTTTTATGTATCTGGGACAGCCCCCAAAATTTTTACCAGAGGGGAAGAAGAGGACAAGAACCAAACTGCGAACTTGTCCGCACCCTAGCAGGAATTCACCCATTTTTCACCTCCCACAGGTATCATTAGCATGCTACTGAGAGCAGAAAAAAAAAGTAGCTAAGATCAAACACAAGCTAGTAACAAAGCTCTTCCTCTTGTCATCCTGTGATGGGCCAGAATTTCTGGCTGCAGCTAGTCTTTTTCTGAAAGGCTGGGTTAGTTCAGAGTCCCTTTTAAAAGAAGTGCCACACTCTGAACGTGCTACAGCTGCGACACAGAAAGTGCAGAAGGCAGGAAGTCTGACGTTCACACCAACCTCAGCCCCTTCACTCACACCTCTTTTCAAATAGCTTTAGCACATGGAGCCCACATTTTCATGTTCTCAGAACTAGCTTTATCTATCACATTGCAAGTTTAAGAGAATTTTTTGAAATTGTACGAGTCCCTCTTTCCACATTCAAAGACTCACTCCACTGACAGTTTAAAATTGTTTTTATAAACTGTTCTCCTCTCTGATTTTTGCAATAAGTTGCTATATGCCCTTTTAAAATAATCTATATAATTTTTAAAAACTAAAACACAGATTGAAACACCATACCAACTGTTGTCACAGTCCAAAAATGTCCGGATTTTCAAACTTAAGTCCACCCCTGTATGAAAGGGCCACACACATGTAGGTGTCAATCAGGCTCGGTGGCAAAACAGAGGGACCCAGGCTGAGATTTCAGAATGGCACAGAGTTTCCTGGACAGAAAAAAGTGCCAGTCCTCACCCATCTGGAATAATTTCTGCATTTTTCAATGCAGACTTCTGAAATTTGCCCTCAAGAACCCAGGTGCTTGATTTCTGCATCTCCTGCTTTGCAGTGTTTGGCGACACAAGCAGGAAGAGAAGAAAATAAAGAAGAATGTATTCTTTATGAGGCTATACCATAATTGTACCTAGTGTTCTCATTGTGACTGTTTTTGCAGGCAACTCAAGAAGTCTGTTCTGTGCCCAGAAATTCTGTAGCTGATCCTCTGCATTTTTATTCAATTCTTTTAAAGAAACATTATCTCCATTCCCCTCCTCTCCGCACCAGGTTTAAAATAAAATAACATTCAAAGTATTTGTGGGAAATGGCAAACAAATGGGTAGTAAAGCCTGGAGATTGCATGGCAGCAGAAAGCTACATGCAGAAATTAGCTATGGCAAGTAGCTAAGTGAGGACAACAAAACCCAGCATTGTCCAGCATTTGGACACTCAGGAAAAGACTGATGATTGAGTGGAAAGAGCCAACTCCACATGATACTGCAAGGTCTCAAGTACTATTTTGAATCAGGTAAACTAATATCTCCTGTACCTGTTCCAAAACACACAGTAATACATGCTGTCTGTTTCTACAAAGTCTGCTGGCTGCCCAAAAAGTAGCATCTATCTTGGAGAAGATCTTGTATTTTCTCTTGGTCTCTGAAAAAGGATCCCAAACAAGTGGCAGAAACACACCGTTTGGAAGCTCTTGCATGTTTATCTTTACTGATAAGCCTGCAATCTTTGCTGCAAGCACATCAGCATGTGTCTGCAGCAAAACCTTATTCCAGTCAATGCCTTCCTTGGAACAGGATTCCTCAGAACTGGTCAACATGTTTAACCCCTTAGCGGCCAATCTTAAGAGGCCTTGGTGTAGAAGACTTATTTTTCCTGCTCGAAGATGCATCATGTTTTCATACATCTTTAAAAAACAAGCAAGCCAGCCAGCCCTGCTTTGAGACAGCAGCAGTGCAGGTTATGTACCTAAACAGATACTATCAGGGGAATTTACCCTGAGAGAGCTCCATGTCTCCAAACAGCCTCTATTTCTGTGCAGATCAAAAGTACTGTCCATTTAAAATAAAGGGACGTAGCTATCTAAATTGCAGATTGAACACATGAAAATTCATTAAGAGGACTTGTTGAAATTATTCAGTCTAATTGATTGGAGACTGTCAGTAGGAGCTACTTGGGTTCCTAGAACTGGAGAATCAACCATAATTCCAAGACATCTGATCCTTTTCTAGTAAGTTGACTAAACCTGCTCAAGCAGCTTTGTTAATACTTGAATTCTCAGGTCACGCACACATATGCATGCCAAGGGCAAATATCCAGAAAGTCACTAGGGATCTCCCAAAGCTGACATGCCAAGAGCTTGGACAGCCTGAAAATTTTCTGACAGCACGTTCCATTTATTTCCTCCCACTTGCTCTTTCCCCATCTCCTTCCTACACCCCTGAGTCAACCTTCACCAGGCGAGTTTCAGTTAAGCATGTGCTTTGCCAGAGGTGTTTTTAAATTATGTTTTTAAAAGTTTATTTATAGTACACACGCACAGTGCATGACGCTTTCACAGCTTCTGGAGACTTCAGCATGTCAGGCATGACTTTGCCAGGTGGAAGGAATATGAATTCATCAACTGATCCATAGAAAACCACCTCCCCTGTGTTTGTCTGCCTCTGTACTCCAACTCAAAGTTAGAGCGAAAGAAAATAATTTTTGCTCAGTTATCTCCTACACATTATTCATAACTTACATGATCAACATACTGGAAAGTCCAACTGAAAAATTTTAGAGGATGCCAACTGAACCTCCCCAGCTGATCTTTTGGCAAAACCAGCAGCCCATGAGACAACACGACAATTCTATGAACAATTTCCCATTAGGGCAAGGGTCAGAAATAGAGTCCAATAAACAGAACTGGGTGAAACTTGCAGTCAAAGTTCACATGGTCCAGCGCTTCTTGCACGTGGCAAGCAGCAAGTTTAATTAAGCCGTGTTTGTCCTAAATGGTTATACTTGACCCATGTGACCAGTTTCTCCTTTCATAAGAAAAGTGCAACATGACCACAAGATCATTTCCAAGCAGAAAAGCATGTATTTCCAGAAGCAAATCTCTGAGCTCAAGTTCTGACCCAAAAACATAGTTGTGCTAATGGTTTGTCTTTCCCATCTAAGTGTAACACAACTCGGGTTTTATTGCCTAAAACTTTGCTATTGTAGAGAGATCCCACATTCTGCTTCCTGCTCCATACTGGCCTGGGCAGTGAACATCCACTGGACAGGTCTTTCAAACCAAAGGGTATGTTCAGTGCTGGATTTAGGATGAATTTGACTCTCCTTGTTCTGAAATGATGTAAGTTGCTGAAATATTGTTTCCTCAGCTGCACAGCAAATAAAAACAAAGCAAGTACTCAGAGTAATGGCTGAGAAACCTCAATATTAGAAGGTGGCACAGAGGCATTCTGGGAGGAGAAGAAAAGGATGTGGTAGACAATTTGCTAATGCCCAGAAACTCTCTCTCTGAAAAACCTAGCTGCATGCCAGAATGCCTTAGGACAGGGCTGAGTCCATTGCTCTTTCCACAAGAGCAGCTTTTTCTAAATGAAGAGGTCTTTACACGCAGGACTTGGGAAACTTAATTCAGATTAACTAAAGCTGTGAATGTAAAGTGAATTAGCTAAACCACATTATATTTCCATACAGACATACTCATTCAGTATTAAAAGGGACTTTAATTTGGTTTATCTCATTTTACAGAATTAAGAGCATTTTAATTCTAAGAGAGCTCATGCAGGGATTAGTGGGTTGAACAAACGATGACGTTACATGCTATGCTGGAGTTGAATGTGGCATAGGAAGTCTACCCAGTTCCATGCTAAAAATTGTTCATTTCCCCCCCACTTAAAAATAAGCTAACTAAAATTAAAAATTCAAATTTTCTAAGTATCCATGCCTACAAATATCAAGCTGCATTAAAAAAAAAACCCTACCTCTGGCTCTGCATTTGCCTTTTGTTTCAACCTACCAGAGCATATGTGCTGTTTAAGAAGAAAATATCAGAAGGAAAAAGGACATTGATACCATAAAAAATGGGAAAAGACAACAGCACGTAAGAAGCATTCATGGCATTACTTCACATACAGAAAAGACAGACACCAGATCCAGCCACATCTGTGCAACAGTCTGCTTATGGACCTGGATCTAGATTTGGCCTCCACCATTTCGATGAGCTACTAATCTGACCATCTACCAGACAGGATAGTACTCATGTTTTAGAAGCGAGATTGTTGTGCTGTTTGTTTCCAGCTTACCTAAGCAGTACAGACCTCTTACAGCTTCATCAAGGGCCATACAACACCACAACTCAGGTAGTTGTATGGACACAACATTTTTTCATCAAAAGGGCTCAGCAAAAATCATTTCATGGAGGAGAAGTGGCAAGTAATGGTAAATTTCTAGCTGCTGTTTAAGAAAAGAGACTTAACCTCTCTGCTTCAGTTTACCTGGGATTGCTGGGAGAGCTTGTGGCAAATCATAACCATAGACTACATAAGTCCAGCTAGCACAAGGGAGACTAACCAACTGCCTGAGGTGAGAGCGGTCTGGTAACTGTGGTTACTAAATAGACTGAACCCAAAAGATCTTCGCCCACAGAATACATGCTACTTTCCATGCTACCTCTTTTTGAGTGGGAGGAAGGAAAAAAAGGATAAAGAATTTTTGTTACAGGTATTAAGTAAACAGCACTCTGGCTCCTTCCATTGCAATCTTCCACAAGAAGGAAAACCAACTTCTCAACCAAGTCAAGATCATTAAACAGGAGACAGATGAAAGCATTGCCTCAGAATGCAAGGAAATCCCAGGCTGGCTGGTTGGGAAAGAATTAGCAATACATAATTAAAAAAGCACTCTCCCCTTCCTCGTCCCCGAGGTGAACACACGTCCTGCATAATACTGACTTCTACATCAGCACCAGAGAATGAAGCTCTTGCTTGAGGTCTTTGTCATTTCTAGCCAGGCCTCTCTCCCTCTTTCTTTCAGTTGCTGGAGGCTATTTCACAGCAGTTACCAGTACTGTTCCTATGCAGCAGGACGTGCTGTTCATATGTGCAGCTTGTGATGAAAGATTTAGCCACTGGAGAACACCAGGAGAACACCAGCAGGGAGGGAACTAGATAGTAGTTCTTATCTTGTCTCACAATAGAGGTTCAGTGGTCCATTACTGGTGGCCTTGATTGAGCACCAATGGAGCCAACCCTCCTTCTCTTGTGTTTAGAAAGGAGGAGTAGGGAAGAGCTCAGATCACACTCTACTGAACAGATTAAATCCTGTCATTTGGCAATATCACCTGGAACACAGTCTTTCAGGATCCTCTCCAGGAAGAGCTACTGGAAGACCAGGAACATCTAGTATATTCATAAGGCCTAGAACACAGGTAAGACATGAGACACAGCATGAAGCCGTGTACAGCACAGAAAGACTTCTGTACAGGTAGAGGTAGAAGGGACTGAGAGCAGAGGATAGAGGTATGCAAAATGGAGCACTACAGAGAAAGCACACAGGCAAACACAGTTTATGCCTTTAGCACAAGACACAGGGGCCACTGACAACAGGCAATGGAGAAAAGCCAGCAGACAATCAAAACTAAATAAACAATCAAACAAAATAAACAGGAGATGTGAATGACAGCTGCCCAGAGTGATCGCTGGTTTACAGGCAACAATATCAGTGACACACTACAGAGCAATATCACACCTTGCTGTCCCTGTCCCTCCAAAAGTTTGAGACTGGGACCACTCAAACACAGTGGGCAGTGGTGCAGCTGACCTGTGGGGTTCTTTGGTTCCCCAATTCAAAAAGGCAGGGAGTCAGCAAGAACGGCTTAAGTGCAAGTATGTTGTATATGATAGAGAATACCCAGCTACCTCGAACACTACTGTAAAGGCTACAAACTCTCTTGCCTTAGGGCATAAGCCAACCACTAACTTCCTCTATGGGCATGTTATTTCATAGCTGTTTGGTTTAGGAGTTCTTGTACCTTTCCCTCAAGCATCTGGTGTTTGCCTCTTTTGGACAAAGGATGGCAGACTAGACAGACAGATCATGGCTTCTTTCTGGTATGGCAATTATTGCATTCCACCCTGGACGGGGGAGAACACACTGGGGAAAGCGAAGAATGTTAGATGGCAACTTCCAGTAACACACAGCCTCGCTATAGGGCCTTCCCTCTACATCTGGCCCTGCACCGTCATGCCAGCAGCACACCAGGAACACACAGCAGAACAACTTGGCCCTGTGCATTCTCAGAGAGTCCTGTGCTCCACTGCAGAATTTGGGAACAAAGCTGAGCAGGGCTCAGCTCTCACCCTGGAAGTCATCATGCATGCAAGAAGCAAGATGTTCCCATGCAAGTAAATGTGTTACAAAACCAGGGGGCTGAGCAGAATTGTGGTCTGCAGCCCAAGTTAATGCAGTATTATAAAAAAGAAACAGATCTCACTGGACAAAATAGTCCCTCAGCATCATTCTAAATTAGTCATTGTCCTATAGGATCTGTGCCTCTAGAGCTAAAAAAACCCCAAACATATCAAAGTGCACATACAAAAGTAATTCTCTGTAACCTTTCAGTAAGTCAACCCACTTCCAGCAGATTAGTAAATACTTGTATCAGCCTATAAACTAGGGACTTGGGATAGAGTTTACGCTTGAAATGGGCATTTGGCAAGGCCTCTTTCTTCCTTTTCTGGAGCCAGAAGGCTCCCAAGCCCCCTAAGACAACTGTAACCTGGGGAAACTTAGACCTCCCTTTCTACCTAAAAATTCTTCTCTCTGTTGACTTTGGCTCTGTGCCAGTTTAGCCTTCAATTCCAAGTCTCCCAACCTGTGTGTGTGTCAGCAGAAATTGCTAGTAGATATCTGTCCAGATTAGCTGCCCAGACACTATCTCACTTGTGACCTGCTTGATGGGTACCCTTCTTGAAAGCAGCTGCTGCTGCTGCATTTATCCACTGGAGCCCTCATTTCCTTACCGCCCATCTGCTGCAGGGGAGGCAGAGCCACACAGACAAGACACAAGTAACTGACAGGGAAGACTTTGCCACACCAAACAATAAAAGCCAGGAAATCCAAAGCCTACACCTACCTAGTGAATTTGTGCTGGTTTTTAAAAGCAGCAGAAGAATGTGGATAAGCAAACACAGATGCAGTTGAATGACTTCTTTAAGTTTAGACAAGCGGTATCTAAATAATGCTGGTTTAACTTATTACTGTAAAAAATACAAGAATTGATTTAATAACCTAATGTTGTTTTTGTACAGTAGAGCTCTGCATCAATGGACCAAGATGCTAATTATATTATGTTATCAAATCAGTGTATAATAATAGAACTTCTCCATGCATTGATGGAACTAGGCTTAGCTCTGCCTTGGAAAATAATCCCTGAAAGACAGAGAATGAGATAGTATTTAGCAGGAACTCCTTGTGACTGGGTGCATAGTTGTTACTTTATTTCCTTTTCGAAATATTACTAAGTATTATCTTTAAGGTATCTGATGACAAAAAATTCCTCTGATAATCTTTTATTGCTTCTTATTTAACCTCCCTCTATCTCTCTGAGAGGTAGTCAATATAATTCTCCAAAAGACTTAAGTAAAAGGGAAGAACTACTGGTGCATATGCAGATCCATCCATTGTTAGCCTACAATAAACCTTTTTCCATCAAGGTACAAGCAAAATGACTTGCTGACATTAACTGGCAAGTACTTTGCATTCATATGGTATCTTTCATCTACAGACTTCAAAGCATCTGACAGGAGGCAGGCAGGAGTTGTTTCTTCATCCTTCCAAGTAAGAAGCTGAAGCAAAGTGGCAAGGTGTCCCAGAGAAGGTAAAACCATTAGCAGAAATCTAAATTAACTGATTCCCAGTCCTTAAAAATGAACTACTTTGCTCACAGTACAAATTACACGTGCACCAGATAGCAGAACCGCCACTCATCCACACCCTTCTGAGAATTGCTAGGGATTCGTTAAGAATTTAAATTTCATTCATGAGAAACTAAACAAACACAGAACACAAGAATACTCTTCTACACGCAGGGAAATTATGTGGATCTGAAACCAATCCAAATCTTAAGTTCTGTAGTGTTCTGAGGAGGAGCACTCCTGGAGTGAACCTGCAGAAGCACAGGTCTTCATTCATGAGGAGAGGAAGGGAAATCCTGCTTCATAATCTAGCAAGTGTTTAAATAAACCTGTTCAGATGAAGATCTCTCCTCTCCAGAGAAAAACTAGGACTCTAAGAAAGGTTATGGAAATAATTTTTAAATGCCATCTTAAAGAGAGTAAGCCTTGTTTCAGCTCTTCACTTTATTCCTATAGCTGAAGAAATGCTGACTGCCTAGAGCACTCAAATGGTCAGCAGAAACTCCTTTTAAACGTAAATAGGAGAAAAAAAGCCCTTCAAATTTCTATTTTAAAAGAAGCATATGGATTCCTGTGAGTTTGAAAACAACAAAAAATGATGCTGAGGCAATCTCTGGAGCAAAGTCTTTTAGCATTGGTCAAAGAGACTGCAATAGAAATATTTAAGAATGCACTCTCTAGTTATGAGATACCTCATGGCCTGTGGAGGCGGATAATATTAGAGGCGACTAAATCCTAAAGTTTATTTTTCTTAAAGTTTTCACTTCAAATAAAGCTTTGTTTTAAAATGTATGGGGCCAACTGTTACAGCATTGAAGTCCTGGTTATTAGCCAGCTAGAGCCCATGAATTATGTTTAGTGAGAAGTTTATTGGCTCAGTAAACACCATTCCAGTTCCCCTCACCCTTGAACTGTGGAAGCCAAACCAAGAGATATTCAATGCCATGCTACCGCTAGCACCAGAGCAACCATTATCTGATTACAGGCATTTTATTTTTGTGAGGAATTTGCTATTGCATCATTTAATACACAGAAGTCTTTAAATTTACCAAGGCAACACACAAAGAGTAAGGAACTGTTTGGTCCTGTTTACCATCTTGTGGAGCAGGAATATTTGTTTGTATCTTGTAGCTTTCTGAGTCCAAGCACTACAGAAATGCGCTCCCTCAAACTCTTAGTAACGCAGGAGTCTGGCAAGGAATTTCAGACCCTAGCAAGATTAGCATGGGCAACCACAGGAGCTTTCTGATAAAACCATCCTATGGAGCCAGGGCAGAGTACAGGGCAGTAAGAAGTTGCATTTGTTTCCTCTTACTGCCACTTTGTCTCAAGGAGACTCATAAAAATGGAGTCCACTCTGTGTTCTGAGAGTAGGTGGCCACAGGTCAGACTTAGTCTGGTTGGACTTAGATGTTGCTCTCTTCAAGTTACGCAGTCAAGAACAACTTACATCATTATGACTTAATGGGAGAGCTGGCTACAGCTCAGACACCGTCCAGGTAAGGTGCACATTCACGCCCAAAATGGAACTAGGGCAGACTGATGTGGCACTAGCCTTGCTCCCGTTTGTGCACAGCACCAGGAACCCAGAGACGAAAACAGAAGGTAGGCATCTCCAGAACTAGCAAGACTGGCATGTAGCTGTGCAAATCCAGAAGAAGCTTCTACTTGTGTGGCTGGCTTTGTCCTGGGCACAAAGCTGTTTTATCTGGTTACCTTTCACTGCCATGAGCTGAAGCCTCACATACAAAGAGTAAGCAATGATCAGTCAGTGTGCAGTAACTTGTTTGTGTGCTTGTTGTTCCAGTTCTCTGGAGTAGCTAAAATACACCAGAAGACTGTACAGGAACTGTGTCAGTCCTTGAGGCAAGGAAAGTTAATTTAGTTGGAAGAGTAAGGATGCAAAAAAGAGTGCTATAATAACAGTAGTCTGTTCTGGTAGCAAAGTAAACTGGAACTGAAGAAATTCTGGTTCTCCTCCTAGTTCTCTCCATCTGTCACACCACCTTGGCTGAAAAATGCATCTCTTCATGTTTCTGCTTCCTTTCTCACCTTTTGCCTATACTGTCTGTTTAGACTGTGACATTCTTCAGGGAAGAGATTGTGGTTGTACAATACCCAGTGACAGCCTTAGGGCTCTGCAGTCCTTAAGCCAAACAAGGCTTTTATATAAAGACTTTGCTATAGACCAATGTACATAACACCAGCTATGAAATGTCATATTCTCATGTAAGTGCTTTTTCTGATGTCCTGAGAATCACGATGCCAGAATCTGTCCATATGACAAGGAAGAACCTTGGCAGTACAGATCCTTAATGTCCAGCCTATCCCACAAGGACATGCCAAGGCCACATCATCACACCCATAATGAAGCACCTCTAGGGAGCAGGCATAGTTAAAATCTTTCCACCCCAGCAGTGGTGAAAGACAAGATACCCTTTTCTTTAAACTTAACCCTCTCCCTTCCAAAGAATGCCTGGAATTTCTACTATTTCCCAGCAGAGACTGGAAGGCAAAGACTTGGCATGGGGCAAGACAGATAAGAGCAGTTGCCTTCTCTAGGTTTTGTTAACTCTGCATAATTGCTTAGGGCATGTGATGGTTAGAGAGACACACATACACATCTGTCAGAGACAGAGTACAAATCACTACTATAATTCCAAGCAAACAAAATCTAGTTTGCAATGTGGCTGTGGTATATAAAACACCTCTGTAAAACTACAGTATAATTCAACTGCTGCAGGTTTAATTTACAAAGTCATGATATAGTTTTCCCTCTCAAAGACTGCCATTTAGGATTACTAAGATGTTGAATAAAGTCTTCGCTGTCTTCTGGGACACATGGTGAAGGCTGATTGTTGTTGGAAGCCTCTCTAAGCAAGCCACATGTTTTGCAAAAGGGCCCATATTGTCTTGCATGTGAATTCAAGTTCCTTTACCAGTTTCAAATCTGGGTCAGAGCAATTTGCTTACATTTGGAGTCCTTTTCCAAAATTAATGGTATGTGGGATTTAGAGTTGTAGATATAAGACAACCAGATAAACTGCTATTATCTGCTCTGCATCATGCACGTACCATATACAGTTTTCCTGCTAAGCTTTGTTCACATGTACAACCACTTCTTCAGCAGTTGCACATTCAGCATACTAATGATATTATTCTTGGCCATCCTGTTAAACTCACAGTATAAGTTAAATGCACAGTAGGGGGCCCTGCTGGATTCTCAACAGTTTTTAGATGGCTACAGATTAGAGCTGGCTGAGGGTGGAAGTTTTGATAAGCAGTCATGAAGTTGAGTTTTTCTATTCAAATAGGATGTTGACTAGTGCTGACTCTATCTCTGTCACTTCTCTGGTGATAACTAGACTACCCAAATGTACTATGCTTAGGGGTACATCAGACCACCACTTGGAAGCTCTAGTTAGTACTACATACAGCTGCCAAATTTCTTAGCTAAATTTCACACAGGCATCGCACAGAACAACTGTGATGGTTGATGTCCTGTTTGCTTCACATTGCCGTTCAAGGAGGTACTTCTGTATTACTAATACCTTGTATGACTTGGGTGCAGCCTATTTCAGACATTATTTATTTCATTGTATCCTGACAGGCAGTTGTTAGCCAGATCCTAAGCCCTCAGCACACATGTTTAAGTCTCTCTGATCTGGAAATTTGGATGGCGTAATATCTGCTCAGGAGTCCCACCCAGAGCTAGGATCCTGCCCAAATTTATTTTGGTGCTTCTTGAAAGAAGACAGACAGAAAGGAAGGAAAAAAGAAAGAAGCCTAAAACCACAACACAAATTTGCAAATTAAACTTACTGACAGAACTGACCTACAAGGTGCAAAACAATATAAGAGAGTTATGATATTCACAGTTTCTCATAATATTCCTCCAGGTACAGAATATTGTATTTTCTTAAGGCAAGCCACTTTGGAGTGACAATCAATGAAAGACATTAAGTACAATAAAAATATTGGTTTTAGGATAAAAATGCGGTTCCTACCTATGGGCTTGTAAAGGAAAACTCGGCAGAGTCTTACACTTCTCATAGGTAAATTCTGAATTTTCATCCCCTTGTTCGTGAGCCAGGCAGAATAAAAATATCCACCTACACTAAACCAAAGGGAGCCACTCGTAACCCAGACACAACCACAATAGACATTCTCGACAGTCCTTGGCTTAATAGAACACTGCTTTGTGGTTATACCTACCACTAGGATTTCATCTTGCAAGTTCTAGCACGTTTAATTTATTCCAGGTCATACATCAAATGTAATATTAAAATTTAAGATGGCATTTGAGATTGAGATTTTCTTTTGCAGTGCGAGTAGAAAGAACACAGTTGGGACTGCGGGTGCACGAGCATATTAATACATAAACACAAACTGGTAGCCATCACTCAAGAAAAACAATTGGTCTTTAAGAGGGGAAAAAAGTTGTAAAAAGAATCAATTCCATTAAATAGCTCTATAAATCAATTCCACCAAAAATCAATGGGAAACTACATCCACAAGGTGCCACGTAACTCCCACACATCAGGTGCAACTGTGACGGTGGCCATGCAGCAGCTCTGCCTGCTGGGGATTCAGACAGCCAAGGGCTGGAGCAAGAACGCCGGCATTGCCCACACTGCCCTCCAGCTCCCTCCTGCAGCGCTTTCTGCCCTGCTCACTCAGGGCAAGCTGCATGCTGAGGCCTCCAGGGAAAGCAAAAACATCAGTCACTTCTAAGGCTTGCATATCTGTATGATGGAGCCAAAAACGGGAGCAGACTCATGCTGCTCCTCACACAGGCCATGCAGACCCTTGCCTCCAGGCAGTCCCTCTTAAAAGACAGCAGAGGAAAACTCATGTTACTTGTTAAAGCCAGGCATCCACATGCCCAGGTCTGAAATAAAGCAAGACTTTGGGATTTTCCAGCAGGCTTTGTGCCACATCAAGTGCTCTTCCGCTCCCAAAAGGGAGCCGACTTATACACAGACACAGGGAAGGTGGTAGGGGAATATTCGGGATGTGGGGCCCAACAGCCACCAGCATGCAGTAAGTCACATACTAGTTAAACAAATTACTTTTTTAAGCACAAGTTCATGAGGTCCATATTGTGTCAGTCTTGACCGTCCAGTGACTCCCCAGTGACTGTGCCAGGCCACCGTCCTCTTACTTTCAAAGTGCAGCTCAGTTGCATTTTCACATTTAGAGGCTGTGGATGCCCCTTCAATGACTGGAGAAACCCTTGGGACTTTCATTTTCTGCTGGCAGCTCTCAGATGACTTTAGAAACAAACTCCCCGGGGCTTTTGTTCTGTATGGCAGAGCAGAGAGGGCACAGAAGATTCTGGCCTTGTTAAAACCTGCAGAAAAATTCATGTCCTGTGTCTTCCCCTTCACGGGCTCCACATGTGCTGTCGTGTCTCTGGGCCTATTATAGACACACACTATTTAAGAAATTCAGACATAGCATTTTTGCAACGGAAAAACTTGATGAGTTGGCCTCTGCTATTCAGCACTAAGTACCAAACCCCATTTTTTCCTGTTGTAGCTAAACGCCAAGTGTAACTGACTTCAGTTATTCCACACAGCAACACTCATGTCTGGTATTATTCACATATATTGAAATTAGAGAAAGAGTGCATATGTGTGTGTGTGTATACTAAATAATGATCGATTTAATAAGAAAGCTCAAGCCTGTCCATGGCAGGGAATGAGACTATCTACTGCTGCTCTCCAAGGCTCTGTGACCCAACTGCAGGAGGGATCTGATTTGCAAATTGCGTCTTAGCCGTTGGGCCTAATCTTAGCAATGAGGACCCTCAACCTACTGATTTCAACAGGATTTGAGAGCATTTGATATCAAACTTTCCATCAGTCACAAGTTTTCCCTAGACATAAGGGCATGCAGTTCTGGAAAGCAAGACTTTGACATAGGCTGGAGGAGGTTTGAGGTTAAGAACAAGTGGGAATTGTACAACCAGAGGCTTCAGTCTAACCACTGGTATCTAGCAAGACAAAGCAGCAACACATTCAAGTTTGGCTCTTTTGGAATATTCCTTAGAACTTTATCATATGACTCTTCTGCTCCAGAAGAATTAATCAAACATTAAAAAGTATACTAAGGGAAGCGGAAGGACATCATCAGTAGAACAGCCAGAAGATTTTCCTGCAAGTCACAGTAGGTGTTCCTCATTTTCCCTGTCCCTAAAAGCATCTGCAATGATTGATACTTTCTTATTTATTGGGATATTAGTTTCATACAAGTCAGGAAAAAACAAAAGATTTGTGCCAAGTGGCCTTCAAGTATTATAATAGGAAGGATGTTTGCACAGAGTTTTGAAACACAGATCTTATTGTGAAGAGAGTCTTCATGTGCAAACAGATGCTACACCAACACTTGCATGGATGTAACCCTGAAGTTCCTCAGCAGCTTATAGTGATGAAATTACTGTTACATTTATGAAGGACAGCCCAAAACATGGTGCAAAGTTTATGTGGAAGGAGACACAGACAAGAGATAGGAATAGGTACAGCCCAGAGAATGAAGAGATTACAATGATACAAAAAATACGTAGAAAAAGCAAGTATGTGCACAACTGAGGATTCTGGAGGAAGCAAAGACTCCAGCAGGTTAGATAACCAAAGCATAAATCGAAATAAGCAGACACTGTGGACTAAGGGTTGAAGCCAGCACAGGGGTCTGAAGTGTCAACTTGCATTTAAAGACTATCATGGTTAAAATCATACACCAAATTGCATAATAGACAAATGAGATTAATTGAAAGATTAATCTATGGAAATGGACTCAGAGGATTGTAAGGATTATTATTTTTTTTTAAATCCTGCTCCTAAACTCTTCTATACTCAAGTAAAAAAAATCTTAAATCCCATTTCCTGACACTATAGGGCTAAAAAGTTAACACCATATTTCATAGTGGTTAACATGAAACAGGATTACTGTGCTTATTCCTAAAGAGCAAATACATTCTGAAAACTAGATTGGGAAGGAGGTAGATTTCTTTCTGCCAAATCCTCTGACAAGAAGCAGGAGGAAGAAAACATATTTTCCTCTAAGACTTCTGCGGATGAACAGAATTAAAAAGTCTATTGCCCTCAGTAGAGCTGAGGTACTCTTCCAGTTGGACTGTTTTTGTTCAGCCTTTCACTGTAGAGGCTGACTTCATATGAATAATCACGCTTTTCTTTCCTACTTAGATGAAGTGCTTACACTCTTTTCAATGAAAGGAAAAGAAAAGCTTTGTTTATCCCTTAAACATTAAGTTTTTAAAATAACCCAGAAAGGTCTTATGAAGAAGATCCACCAGAAGGAATAACTTTTTAATGTCAGCCAACAAACTGCCTCCTAAGAAAAGGAAAGATTGCAACCCCTACCCAAGCAGACATCACAACCAGAGCCTTCTCTGACACAGAGTACCGCAGTCTGTCTGGGACTTCACTTTGTCAAAGCCTTTTACACGGAGAGCACCTAGGCAGTAAGCATGTGACACACATCCAGCGAAACTCCTAATGTGTTGCCTGTTTTCTCTTGAGCCTCTGAACTGTGACCTCAAAGCAAATGAATCTGGGAAGAAAATACATTAATCAGGCATTTGCTCAGCCAGGCTCAGGATTTTTAAAGCAGGGATCTGAATCAGCTCTATCGCCTCCCACTTCTTTCCCGATACAATTAGTCAGCATCTGCCCCGGCAGCCAACCGGCTGCCTCTCAGAGGGGGGGACAAGCAGCTGCAACTCCCTTGCCCGCTACCTACTTCCTAACAGGCTGCAGAAAAGCGGCAAATAGCTTACGGAACTCTGCCTGGCAAAGGTTAGCATCCCTTCCCTACGCTCAGCGGAATGAGAGGAGCTGAGAACAGCTACCACTTACAGCCTCTTTGATTCCACGCTCCAGCCCAAGTGCAGGTTCAGACGCGTCCCAGCCACACCTCTCCCCAGCTTGGGCCAAGGCCATGCCAGCTCCGCACACCTGTTGGAGGCTTCCCCACATTTTAAGGGAATCCCCAGAAGGGGAGTTGCAGGTGCTCCACTCCCTTCAAAGAGTTCAGGCAACAAATCAGCCTGGGAAATTGGACCCATAGTATTCGATGTGGCCCTGTGACCTTTTCCGAAGTGTTCTGAGCCCACCAGGCTGGCAGGACTGAACTTTATAGCTAAATGTTTTGAAAGAAGCATGTGCTTTTAAAATCCAGTTGAATTTTTGCTAGGGAAACTTCGCAAAGGCATCACTAGTGTATCCACAGGAGTTTTGCAATTCTAGGCTACAGGTGATTACAGCAGATAAACAGGCATACAAGTCAGGGTCGGAAGTGGGCTTTTACTTAAAGCCTGCCTCACCAGGCACTTGAAAAATAAATAAAACCCCCAAGCAGTTCTGTTTTACCCAACAGCTATAAGGCTCCAGCCCCACTCCTCAGGCTGGATTGTGAAAGCTCTTACTCCAGCAGTCACGCTGAGTTCAAGCAAAGTGCCTGAGTAAGCATTTGCAGAATCTGACCGCTCCCCCCCCCAGTCAGTTATCTATACTGCACCTATTTGTGCCTTGCATTGCAAGCTCTTTAGCCAGGGACGTGGTCTGGAAGTATATTGTCAGCTGCAATGTGCTTTATCTCCATTTATGGCATTAAATCTAATTTTTGGTGCCAAGTGCAGCATTACCCTTACAATGACATCTATTAGAGACGGCTTCCTCTGAAGACTGTGATCTGACCAGCAACTAGTTTGCACTGTTCATTTTTATCTTTTATTGCCAAACCACCATGTTCATACTACCCCTCCACTTCTTTATTTTCAAGCATTTTGTTAAAAAATAGTAAGACAGGCACCGAATTATGGAAATCCCACACCCTGGCATTACACTGACTTCACTCGAGATGCTGCCATCCTTCCTTCCCTGAAGATTTAAAAAAATGGGAACTGAAAACAAAATTAAAGCAACAGACTTGACTGACTAGTGTCCAGTAATGTGTAAGTTGAGTAGAGGCAGACTTGCTTTCCCTGTGCCAGTGCAAGCATTCCTGATGGGCACCCGGCCCCTTCCCCCCTCCCCAGGCACAGAAGAGGGAGGGGTGGGACAGCAACATGGCACAGCATGGAGCAGTTTCTATGGAAAAAAAATATGCAAGTTCCCCTGAAATGCTGCGTCCTGCATGCCACAAAGGACAGCTGCTACCTTCTCACTTACAAAAACGTGACCCCAGCCAGTCAATCTACAGAGCTAATGCCGTCAGATAGCCTCCCACTCACCACTTTTGATGGTCAAAGCCATTGTAATGAAGCAGTTTCCCCTCCACCTCAAAAGGGGATGTGCTTTGCTTTTGCTACAAGAAGGCTCAGGGAGGTGCTTTGGGGTTTGGGGTTTTTTTTGCTTTTTGGTGGGGGTACAACCTAAACTGTTTTAGACAAACACAGAGGTAGCATGGGTCCATGCATAACTGCGGAGGAAGCAAGGACAAATAGGCAAATACTCTGAATAATGGTAGAGTAGATGCACATGGAAACTTGCTTGGACTCACCTGGACTCCTTTTCCCCTTTCTTGTCCAACCAGTTCATGGATGGGGAACAGGCCAAGCCTCTGGCATATGGTATTAGATGCTCTGGGTATTAGGTAGAAAACTACTGATAAGTCTTTCAAAACGGTACAGCTGGCGTCATGAGCCCAGGTCCTATTTCATATGAACCTCTCAAAATTTGGGATAGGGAGATTTTGTTTATTTATTACAAGTGAAAGAGAGAAACTGGGGTGCTTAATCAGTCATTTGTGTCTACTGGGAGTTGAAGCTGGTTTGTCTGACTATGGCCATGGCTTCTGTTCTGTTAGGGAAGAACCCTAGTGCAGCTTTCAGAAAGTCGTATTAACATCTCAAAAAAGGTTACATGAAGATGCCAGAGACACAGCTGTAAGTCGCAGATTACTAACTGTGAAAGCATTTTGAGATCCTTGGGTAGAAAGGATCTCTTTGCTGGATAGGCAAATATTTTAATTCCATACTCCAATGATCACTGTTCCATCAGGACCCTTAAAAAATATTTCCCTTCCCTGACTGTCCTCTGTTGTTAGTTACACCTCCATGTGGCTTTTAAATAACAGCATGATTTCCAGTACTACAGCACTATCAAATGTACTAGTTTTCTCTGCATTTGGTTCCACTTACAAGACACTGAATTATTAGTACAGCATTCAGCTTGAAATTTTTTTGCACCATTAAAAGAATGAAGTATTAGACAACAGCAGCTACTACTGTTATTTACCAGTCATTAAATGGTAATGGAAATTCAGCCCATCTTCAAAATATCATGCCCTTACACAGGTAGAGCTAGAGAGGTACAGACAGATTAAAAGATTTTTCCAGAATCAAACAACAAATTGGTGGCAAATTCTTATACTCAACTCTTTGTTTTAGCCACCAAAATAGAGATCGTCATTAAGATAATGGCTTATAGTCCTCTCTCCACACTCAGGTCGCTTTTTCCCTCACTCAGGAGCTAAGGAATATCACTACGGCAATTAAGCCCATCACTGAGAAGCAGCAACCCAAAACTGGGAGACCCAGTACAACTGGGATAAGCCAGCTGACTACAACTACTAAAAAGAGGTCCACGCTTGGGGAAATACTCAAGACATTCCTTCTCCAGAGGTACCACCCATAATAACAGACCAACAGTCTCAAACACCTCTGCATCTTGGATGGGTATGCAGAACCGCATACATTAAACTACTTTTCTTGAAGTTCAGTTAAGAATGCTGCCAGCTTGTAAACAGCAGAGTCAGTTTTGCTGCCAACACAATTTTTACCTAGAGCAAACGGAAGTGCTTTTCCAAGAATTTCCAAGACTGTTGTGTCATGCGCTGGCACCGCACCATGCAACCCAGGGAGGAAAGAGGAAAAAAATACAAGCCGCTGCTCTGCGCATCCTGAAAGGGATTCTTTAGAGGCATTTATTTATCCCAGGAGGAGACTGGCAGTGGAAAACAGACCTTCCAAAAAACCCCAGTGTTCCCTGCAGGGGATTATAGTGTCGTTAATATTTTCAATGCTGTAGCAAAAAGTGAATAATTTTTATAGCTGGCATGTTTCAATTTTCATTACAATTTTGAAAGCTTTGTTTGATAAAGTACAGTGGAGACTAAGAAATGTAACATTTCCAAAGGACTGGAGAGCAATCTATTCTTCCTCCCCCCACCACGGGTTTTGCATAATACTATAGCGTTAGTCCTTTGGCAACTTTACCATTTTGAAGCTTTATTAGAATTATGTGTATGATGACAGCATTTACAGGCCCCTGCTAAGGTCAGGGTCCCATTGTGCAAACGTTTAAATATGATGAGCATTTATAAGATAAATATACAAGATAAACCAAGGACATTGTATTCCCCATACTTTAAAGATGAAAAAAAACTTAAGTTGCTTAACTTCCTTCATGACCATAGCATGGAAAATTGAAATCAGCAATAGAAACTGAACCCAGAGTTCCCTAGACCACAAGCTCACCCAGAAGAATTAAATGCGTGCATACATTCAACCACTGCACCAATTCATAGCAGTAAGTACTTACAACCTAGTTTTCTGGGTAAAACTTTTCTAGTTGTAAATTACGTTACTTTTAAAACACGCTCAGCCAAACATTGGTCTGCTGACATCTGAAGAATTACAACACAACTCTCACTCTCACGCCAAAATTCCTTTTATTGAGCATTTTGGTACTACAGTTCTGGCTACGTACACTTCATAGAGGTGCATGCACATTTATTTTTTTTCATGGATTCCCTGCCATCTACGACTTTGGTAGATATTTTTCCTGCCTAGAATGACATCCACGTTTTTCTTTGAAGACTGGGCATAATCATGTCACTAATATCACATTATCAAAGAGCATTTGAACTGCCTAGAAAATGAACAAAGAGCCTTTTTCAAGGACTCAAAATGTGCAAAAGGTTCCGCATGAGGACCATTCTGAATACTTTATAAGGGTAAACAGAAACTAGGAATAACAAAGCACCTTACCTTTCCAGAGGTAGGGAAAACAACATTAAATAAGACCAGCACAAATTCAAGTCTCACTATACACTGGTATAATTTCAAACCTTTTTTTAAATACATCTTGTTTAAAAAAAAATCAGTCTTCACTTCTACGTGTTCACTAGCAAAGTTTTGAGGAAAGTCAGTCCCTAACCAGAGAAAGCCACTACTTTATTGTTTCATCCAATCCTGGGCAGTTTACTAACTTTTTGCATCAGGAGCCTCTTGTAAAGGGACAGAGAGGATGTTTTTTTCAGTTTTAGTTCAATAACTAGTTCTTTCAGACTGGAGAAAGCAACTGAGATTTGGAGAGGAGTGGGACGGCAGGAAAACTTACTTCCCTCCAAATTAAAACTAGGTGTTAAAGACCAGTCTCTACGAGTTCTAAACTCATAAAAGAGCAGCATAACTAGAAAATAATCAATTTTCTTTTGCTCAAAGATCATTTCCTTTGTTTTGCATTTAAAATGGAGCTGAATAAGAATCACAGAGTAAGTCACATAGGAAGGGAGCTCAGGAGGTCATCAGAAAGTATTCTGAAAAGAAAGTATTTCCAAATATTTTTATAGAACACTTCAAAATACTCAGGTTTAGCAATTCATTGAATGTAATGCTATATAAGAAGTTGCTTGATACATTTCTCAGAAACAGTAACATAGTAAATTAATTTTGTTTCTGATTTGCATGTTAAACCCTAGCTCGAATGTGTTAAACCCTGTCCTCCGGCTTAACAGAAAATAATACCAAATTTACTTGAAAGTTATTTTTAGTTGCGCATCAACACGTTCTAAGAGGTACAAACCAGTGAGATCCAGTCTTTCCACTGGAGAGTAACTACCACATAGACAAACAAGCAAGCTTTAAAATAAGGTTTCTTGGCTGCTGATTTCAATTCTCGGTTAAAATTGGCAATGCAAATTACTCTATTCTGTTCTTTATCGGACAAGAGAAAAGATTTTCAAACTGTCAAACTGGCTGGTGGCATCTTGACAGCAGATGGAAATGCAGTAAGTGGAGTCCTACATGGCAGTGTCTTTATGTGACTCCTGGAAAACTGAATCCACTCACTGAATGGTTCTTTATACAACGGGAAATGCGCACGCATTTAGGGGAAGGAATCTGCTGTACACCCCTGTCATCTTAAACCAGTCCAGGAATGAATGGGACTAGCCCAGCATGAAGAGCAGAGCAAGGTTGTTTACCATATGAGGCCTCTTCCCCAGTCAGTCAGTCGCGTATCTCTTTTAAAACTCATGGCAAAAGACTGATTTGAAGACGATTTTATCTCGCATAGTGTTTGGTTCAGTGGGGGAAGGGAGTGGACTGGGCAAACTGATATATTATTGAAAGCCACCCCCTCTTCCTTTACCCAAGAGGCTGAAGGACAGTGAATGCCTCAGGGCAGCATACTGACATGGAATGCTTTCTACCTCCCATCCAGAACCTGGGCGAGGATAACATTGGCAAGTTTTTCCATCCAGTATCTAAAGCTGGAAGAACAAGAGGGAGTTGTTCCTTGTTCCTGCATAGATCTCTCAGAACATTTAGCAACAGAAAGATGTACACCCTGTTTTCAGGGCCATTTTTGTTGGGACAGCAGCCCCTGATGACAGTTTTGAGCAAGAGACTCCTTGCACCTCTCTGAACTCTTCTTACTGCCATCAGCCTAGGACCCTTCCTCTCCCAGCTTAGCTGTCAGTGTGTGTCAAAGTGTGTCTTCTGACACTTTCTGGAGGAGAGCTGAGCAGTTTTGTCTTTTCTACATTAGCAAGAGAGCCAGTGCTGAAGGATGTTTCCCACAATAGGTCCATTTCCAAACTCCAGCTGGAGGATTTCAGTTTAAAAGATCACTCGTCAGCCCCTTCAAATCTGCACTGTGCACATCAGAAAATGCAATATAGTACATATGTAATCCTGGATAAACTAGATTCCCCACCCCTTTCCATTAAGTAAAATCAGTAACTACAATCCCTGTTTAGGATTTGTGATTACAAGGATCACCCTCCGCCCTGCCCTGGTCAAACAATATGGGCTCTAGGAAAGCACGAGAGCCATCACGTCAATAATGCAAAACCCTGTTGCTTCCACTCCAGAACAGCTGACTTGAAGTGCACGCTAGGCTGTGCTTATTAACAAAATGAGAAATCTGATATATAGAAAGAAAACACTATGTGAGGATTAATCCTGGATTGCAGTTTGTGGCCAACACTGGGCCGTCATCCAAACAGAGATAAAAAAGAACAAAATTTCTCCCACCTGTCACTTACAGCAGGTACAGCTATTGCAGTGTTGTAGTCCCTCCTTACAATCCCTTTTACATCAGCTTAAAATTCAGGATTGACCTCACTATTTCATTTCTTCCTTGTTTTGTGAGAGCCAGCACTGGAGGGTGAATTGTCTTTCCAGGAATTACAAACAAGAAGCGTGAGTAACGTACAAGTTTGGACAGCTAGCTTGTAATACGCATACACTTCAAGGAAAGAAACCCAGCTTAAAATTGGCGTCCTGTTGGAACCTGGAGGTGCTAACTGAACAAGAAAATACAACTCTCAGGAACACTTTTTTTTTAATGTTGTTTCTGCTGCTTTTGAGAGGAGTAAGCACACTGTCACAGCTGATTAAAAAAACCTGAACAAACTGATGCAGTTGCTTTGCCAGTGAGCTACAGCACAGCAGACTGAACTCTCTATGGCAATGCGTTGTCCTTGCTCATGATACTACAGCAAGATAAAAGCCAATTTAAGCAGCCCTAGTGGTTTAATCACTGGTGTTCAATCCTCACCAAACCAAAGGAGAAGTCATCTTTATTTTTTAGAAGATATTCTCCTGCTTACGGTTGGGTCGACATTCTGTTGTTGCAATCCCACAGCTGAGCCCTGTTAATTTTTCTCCAAGCCCAGCAGGGGTAGGCATGTCCGCTGATGCTGAAATGGTCCCCCCTCCCATTGAGCTTTGCCGGTCACAATACAGCCAATATAATGGCTATGTCACAAATGTGATTCTGTTTTCTCCCATTCCCAGACCACGTTTGTTTGCTGCACTGAAATGCCACTTCTGGCAATGTTCTTCCCCACATGTTGTCAGAAACTGCAGTTTTGTTCATACACTGCACCAGTCAGATTTGGTTAAGGGGTGGGAAACTTGTTTTTCTGTAGAGAAAACATGACAACCCCGGCATGCCGACACCTTCTGCCTATCAAGCTACGATATGTTCACCAGACTGTATGAGAGGGTTAAATGCTGCAGTCAGCACAAACAAGAGTTCTGATATGAAGGCAAAACCACCTCGGTTTTCAAACATTATCCTATTTCCCTACATCTGCCATCAAAGAAGGTAGCAGGAGCTCAAAGAACAGCCACGTACTATTTTCTATACAAGGTCAAAGGAATGCACAACATGCAGTCTATGTTTGACAGTTACTCATTACTATGGGCTGTAAAGATGCTAGAAAATGAGAACTCTCATTGCAAGATTTGCTGTTCACAACTTCAGATTTCATGCAGTGACCACCAATTTTGGGATGCGGTGGCTGTTGGAGGGAGTTTCAATCCATTACACAGCCAAACTGATTAACATTAGGTTGTGTCCTAGTTGTTTTAAACGACTAATCAAAATAAATTGAACACGTACCCTCCTGGAATAAGGCCTCTAACCTTCTCTTTCTCTCCTTCTCTTTCCCCCCACCCCTTGTCACACATTGGCTTCTGCCAAACAATTCAGCACTGACACTACAGCGTATCACGTGATAGCAAGTGCTTCAAGCATCTTGCGATACTTATTACTATCTACACATCCATAAGTCATTCCGCCCAGCAACATATGTGAATACTAACGTGAGCTATTTCTTTATGCATTAAAGATTTAGAGTTCTCCCAGGTCCTTGGAAGAAGCTTTTCCCCCAAACACTGAAAAATCATCCCTTTTATGTATATGCATCTCGTCTGCATTTCACAAAGATTAGGAAGCATGACATAAGAAAAACCTGCTATATCCTCGGATTCTCCCATTCCTCCTGCTTACACCCCTGCGGCCACGCAAGTCTGCCGTGATTAAGCAATGGATTTTTGCCACAAAAGAACAAGGCACGTATGCGGGGTTTCCTTACCCGTGTTAGAATGGAAAGTAACAAATGTAAGAGCTTGCTTATTCTTAATGCTGATCTCCTCCAGAGCTAAAATGATATGTCAGTAGCAGGTGGCAAGTTTGAAGACCCCCCCCCCCCCTATTTTTTTTTTTTCTTTTTC
>VZSZ01010726.1:1793-31498 GCA_013398815.1 Ibidorhyncha struthersii | reverse complement strand
GTGAGAAGGCAAGGAAGGAGGGAGAAAGAAGAAGTCCTCACGCAGTGCGCAGGCTTCTTTTATATGGGTCCATGCTCATGCGCAGACCGCAATTGTGTACGTGCAGTTCGTGTCGTCCCCCTGGCGGGGGGGCTTTCTGCTCTTTTCGCGCCTTGGCCCCTGTGCAGGTGCACTGTGATGTTTTTCTCCAAAACGTGAAGGCAGTGCTGGTGCCGGTGCCGGGGAATGGTGGTACAACGTCAATGTCGAGACAAACCGCATTTAATATCCGTTCTCTACAGACACAGAAACAGTTCCTGAGGAACATGAGTAAGCTGGGACTACCAGTAAAAAAGGAGATGACAGGTTGCTACCCTTGTGCCTTTGAAAATGACATCAGTTTTTTCGAGGGCTTGGCTACCTTAACATCCTTGCTTGACCGGTCTACCAGTTGTTTGGATGCAAAGTAGATGTAGCTCTCATCTTGTCTCCCTCTTAGCATCAGTTCTGCTGCTGTGAACTAAACCTTACCATGCATATAATTCTGGAAAGAAGAAAAGTCTGGGGATTGTGAAGCAATAACTCACAACACTCCGCAAGCAAGAAAAGGGCCCCCTAGTGCAATATGGCAATTTATAAAGAGACATCATAAGGGAGAATCTGAGTAAAGGAGGAGATAATTGCTAAAAAGAGAAAGCACAGAAAGGGAAAAAGACTTAACTTAAAGTAATGCAGCAGGACAGTAACAGCACCAGGAATAAATCACAGGTCTTCTGATTCAGTTCAAGGTGCATGCAGTAAATTAATATTTCCTAGAAAGGCTTCTCCACTGTGAATTGGAGTAGATCCTCATGCAAAGAGACCATCAAATTGGGGGTAGTGTCTGAAACTATGGAAAAAGCTGGGATTTGATATGTTGAAATTATGCTGGAGGTAGAGCAATCAACAATAACATTTTGTCTACTGAGCCAAGCATTTCTTGATAACTTTTTTACTTTCCACCTTCTGTGCTTGTCTGTAATTGCACATCTGCTCGAATACGGGACACTTGGGTTCCACAGTAGATTATTCAAAACCACCTCCAAAACACAGGAAAATTACTCTGCATTCTGTGTTCATCAGCTGTTCCTATTACTTCTTCAAAAAGACTTTTATTCCTCATGTTAGACATGGTGCCCCTTGGGTGAGTCAGGGCTGGTGATCTTTAATTAAATTAATCAAAGCCAGGGACAAAATCTGTGGGGAATATCGGGAAAGCCTTTAGGATAATTAATCAGACACAGACAAGTAGTTTAGTCCCAAAACATAGTTGTTGTGCTTTCTTAAAAGATGAACTGATATGAATAGTAATATTTTCAGTTGCTGTTTCTAAAGGTCAGTGAAAAAAGGTATCGTTCAGCCCTTCAGCTCATACAAGGTCATAGATTATTTATCCTAGTAAAGGCAAAATACTTTAAATTTTAGCCCTAGCCTCTCTCCACATTGTTCCTCAACACCAATTCAATTTTCTATTCTTTTTTCTTTTTTCATGTTGTAAGTACAAATTTACTACTCATGAAAACAAGTAACTAATTACCCTGGGATGAAACTAGGCAAAGTGGTAAGAATTGCATCTTCTTCTTTTGCTCCTGTGCAGTGACAGAAATTGCACATTTCTGTTGTCGTAACTAATCTGCTATTGGCCTCAGGACCCAACATCAGTTGCAGAAAAAAACATAATGGGCAGCTCTACAACAGAGACATTGGTGGTCTCTCTTGACCATACAAATGCAATATGGCCAGTGAATCCATCATGCCTGTACACAAAAAGTGTCAGTTGGGATGCGAACCAGATTTTTTACGGGACCAATGAAGTGAATTGATAGGATTTGCTAGTAGCCTATTTTTTGATGGGTCTTTGCACTGTCTCTCCACAAACTTTCTCATTACTCTTCTTGCATTAATCACCCTTTAATCTCATAACTAGCAACAAGGTCTAGGAGTCCATTTTTTCCAACTTAATATTTTAGACAAATGTCCACAAGAATCTTGGTGGAAACACCAATTTTATTTTTTTTTACATGACTGTGTCCATGTCTTGGAGGTCCCAGAAGAATAAGGTAGGTCTGGAAACACAGTTTAGCACCAAGACATGGAAAGATCGTCCCCATATTTTTACAGGGTTCCCATTTTCTTTACATTAATTTTCTACTGCAATCTTTTCAGTCCTGTCTCCTCTATCTGATGTTTTATACTTTGCATATGCCTCTTTCTTGCCCTTGATTGCTTTTTGCCTGCTCATACTCATTCAAATTAGCCTTTTTTACTTCCAGTAGATTTATTGCTAGTTGGCATGAATAATCCTTGGGTATGAATTAATTTATATTTGAATACTTTCAATTTCCACTCTAATTCATATGTTTCAGTTAAGCCCCTGACGTCAAAAAGCCTCTAGGGAATAGTGGATGGCTCAGGGATAGGTAATAAGCTCCCTTGTCTTTTCCCTGCAGAGCACTGGTTCAACTGGGCCTACAGAGAGTTGGTAATAGCTGACAGTCCTTATTCTTCACTGGTTTTATAGAGTGTTGAGTTACACAGACTCCAGCGCCTTCATGTCCTCATTAAAACTGGGCAAAGAAAGAAAATGTTTTTCCTTCAAATGTATTTAGTCGAATATAATTTTAAACAAGAGCTCATTCAGATTATACTTACATACTTCCTCCTAGTTGTTCCCAGAATATATCAATTTTTGGTTATTTTATGTATTTATATGCATATATATAAAAATACATATAGCCTATACATATAATATTTTGGTTTATTTGTGTTTACTTAAGAACTAGGAGGAGCTTTTGTTTATGAATCAGAGCACATTGGTGACAGGCGAAAAAGCATGACTGCAGAGGAGCGAGCTATCTGTTGTTCTTATTTTTAGTTTGTCACTAAAACAGCTAGAAATTTCAGCTGAGGTCAGGATCCTTTTATACAAGGTGGGGGACATGTGCATGGTAAGAGAGAACATAGGTCCCAAAAGAGCTTACTGTCTGCATAATGAGTGGGAACAAAATGTCTCCCAACAGCATTGCCTATACATGTGATGGCTTTGGAGGAATGTGACAGGTAAGAATTAGATGCAAAGCATGTTAAAGGGCTACCTATCTCTTTCTGTCACGTAGGGAAGGAACAGAACTCTCTTTACAGCTCACATCTATGTATCTAGGCAAATATACTGATCTTTCTTGTGCAAATGGACATTTTAAAATGTTCTAAAATCCCTACACCAATTTATTTCCTGCTATTTCATCCCTTTTCCCCACAGTTGCAAAGCCTCTGTGATTTGTTCAGTTTTACCTGCTATTTATAACACCAGGATCAATCAATTAGGCAACAAGCAGGGGAAGGAAAAAAAAATAAGGTGGCAGAGGTGACCAATCATATGGCATAAACACTGAATCAGGATTAGTGGACATTCATAGCCAGCAGCTTGCAAGAAATCCATAGGCTCAAAATCATTCACACAAACTGCTCAATGAGCAACTACAAAGACACTAATCCATAAAGGTCATGTTCTACCCTTGCAGATTCCTCAAGCAGAAAAAGAAAGGGAGGGTGGCTAAATTAGTTGCACAAATTATTTGCAATGAACATTCTGAGAAGCTCTAGTTGTGTTTGTTTGTCACTTCCTACCCTAATGTCAATTACTCAGGGCCAGATGTTAGCACACATTGACAGCAACACTCCCTCCAGGTCCTGTGGCAGAAAGTAATGAGTGAAGATGGTAAATCTATGCTAGAAGAGTCTTTAATAGACCAAGGTCCAGGTTTTCACATGGATTTATCCCTTTGGAGACCTCAACTGTGGAATTCAGTACACAATTCAGTGAATGCATCAAGGAGATCTGGCAGTTACTTGTTTTTCTCTGGTTTTGCTTCTGGCAGTCTATCTGTTTGACAGAGAAAGACAGGGTCAAAGAGACCCTGAAAATCTGAAATCAAATGAAAAAAATTGCTGGTCTGCACAGATGCCAGGAAAAGAACTGGTTCAGTGCCATCAACAATACCTAAAACTGCCTGTAGTTTTTGAAAATAGCTTGTTTTCTTAAGATTTGCCATAAATAATGATTTTTAAAATTAGGCCTGTTTTTTTGTAGTTTCTGTAAAAAGAAAAATTGAAGTAACTTTTCCTATTAAGTTTGGGCTTCTCCTGTCATTTTTCATGTATTTTTTTTACCTTTGAAGTGTAGAGTTTCTCATAAATAGACTGGTTGGCTGAACCATATTACAAACAGAGGTTCTATGATCTTGGCTTAGGCATATCGTATATTATGTGAAACACATTACTATCAGGCATCATGGAGGAGATAGTCCAGTAAGGAAGCATTCTTTATATGGAGGACTGAGGGCTTTTCACACTCCAATTCTGGTTCCCATAAGGCACCACAGTACTGTAACCAGATGCAGTTTCCTATTGAACTGACTCCAAATGAAACATTCACATTTAATTTAACACACCAAAATTAAATATTTTGATCTGGGAATCTGGAAGCGTTTTGTTTTGACTGAAAATGTCAAAACAAAACATTCTGACATTTCTGAGTATTTTTTTTCCCCAAAAACTTTTCATGTAGAGAAAAGAGATATGACTTTTTTGTCTGAGTTCAAGATAACAACACAGAAACATAGGAGTAGAAAGGATCTAAAGAGCTCATTTACTCTATTGTCTTGCCTAAGGAAGATCAGGTATTCTAATGTCATTCCCAACCAAAGTGTATCCAGTATGTTCTCCAAATCTTCCACAGTCAGAGATTTCCCAGCCGTTCACCACAATCCTGGTATTTCACCATCCTCACAATAATTTTTTCCTACTGATTAACCTAAATCCTCCTGCTGCAGTTTCACTTCTACTACCTGCCATGCTGCTCCTTTATTTTTACAAAAGTCATCTGTTTATTTAATGAAGATTGTCAGTATGAGTTTCAGTTTGTATATTAAGACACACAAACTCAAATATGGTATCTTCCTGTGGGCTATGTCTAAGTTCCATGATAAACATAGGGGTTCAATCCAGCTTGCTTAAATATAGATTCTGTTACCACTCAGGGTGCTCTAGAGTATCTGCAGTGTCCACATGGGACAGGCAGGTATGGCACAGAGCCTTTGATAGACCTCCTCTCTGTGGAACAGCAGATAGAAGCAAAGCCATGTACACCAGGGCTTTAGGAATGGCACTACATATTTGTCATCAGGCAACTGAGCTGGGCTTTGGAGACCAGTAAAATACAACCACTATAGTCTAAAACACCTAAAGTGCAGATGAGTATATTGGATGTCTATATACTTAGCTTGCATGAAAATATCTGAGTGTAGATACCTACATATAGGTGTTTTCATCTGCAAATTGATTCTGACCTTCAATGTCCACTCCCTTCACCACTATTCTGTTTTCTTTTCTTTAGGCTAAAAATCACTGATTCCTTCAATAGTTGTGGTAATTTTTTCTAGATTTTGGTTATTCTCATAGTACTCCTTCGTCTCTTTATAATTAGTCCTATTAGTCCTATAATTAGTTCTTTTTGGAAGAGCTGTTCTCCTGAATCCTGTTCATTCTTAAAATGGTTCCCTACATGATCTTCACTAAATTTCAGAGTTGTTCCAGTCTGTCTTAAATTCATTATTTCCTTTTTACCTATTGTTGCTATTTCTTTTTTTTTCAAGGGTTACACACTCATCCATTTCATGGCTCTTTTATCCTAAGTTCACTACTTATTTCACATTCCCAGACAGCTCGTTTCTGTTGGTTAGAAGGATTCCCAAAAGAACTTTCTTCTTGATTTTTTTTTGCCATTTCTTAAAAAAAAAATAAAATTAATTGATGCAATTTTTAAAGTCATGTTAGACCATAAGGTCTCTCCAGCATGTGTTTCCATCAGAATATGATGAAAAAATGTGTTTCAGAAAAGAAAATTATTTCTCTCTTACATTTATTGCAAAATATGTTTTGATATGTAAACTAAAGACGATATTAAGGATGAAGTACACTCCAGTCCTTATCCAGCAATGCATTTAAGCTTACCTAATTTGCAGTCCAATTGGC
This sequence comes from Ibidorhyncha struthersii, assembly GCA_013398815.1. NCBI lineage: Eukaryota > Metazoa > Chordata > Aves > Charadriiformes > Charadriidae > Ibidorhyncha > Ibidorhyncha struthersii. The sequence goes on along the minus strand of VZSZ01010726.1, from coordinate 25,447 downwards.
TTCAGCTAGATTATTCATCTTCTTAAATCACATGGTTAAGAACCTTGTTAAGTGCTTNGAGTAGTCTTTGATATGTTGTTACTGTGAGGTTCCACTTGTAGCGGCTTGCAAAAGAACCATCAACTCAATATATATATTGCTCATATTCTTCTGAGTCAGAAATGTCAGGAACTTGGATTCAATTTCTTATTTTGACATTATGCAATTCACATTCATTCTTTAAAATATATAAATCACCCCCAGCCACTCTTTCCTCTGCTCCTTTCTAGAATCAAAGGCAATTCCTTAAAAAAAAAAGCCAAGAGATAAAATCTGCATCACTGAATACTGCCTAAAATCATCTATGTATCACTGAATTATTTAGGGCCAGAAATCCGGCAACACATGCAACCAGAGGATTCTCCTCCCTCCAAGATTTTCTGATTCTAACTCTCAAAATAAGGACACTGACAAGTATTTTTAACACATTTCTACTGATATTGCATAAATCCAGAAGCATTTAAATGTTAATCAAAATAGATATGGTTAGTGAGTGGAGAGCGTCAAGATGGCTGTCCTTTTGCCATCAACTTGTAATAACAGCACTGATGCTGCATTAAAGCGCTGAATATTGTATAAGCCAAGAAATGTTATAGGACATGACAGACTTAGATAATAGTAAACCGTGAGAAATCATACCCTGCCTATTACATATTTATTATGCATTACAAATTGTAAATATTAAAAAAAATAAAAAACCCCGAAGATAAAGTGTGGGTAAATTCTTAATGCTTAATGAAATTATTCATTATATACAAAGAGCAGCCTAACTCAACAAGTAAGATGAAGGTTAATGCAAGCGGATGAATATAAAAGAGAGCCCTGATGATTAATATGCTGTGTCCTTCCCCTAGTTGATCCCAGAGTGAAGTTAATGCAACCTAATTTTCATGGTTAAGAGCTATCCCTAGAGCTGAGGTGCAGAAGACCAGATAGGATGCAAAGACCAAAATCCAGACACTTTCTTTTCTTCCATTTCTCAGAAACTTTCACAGCTGAGTAGTTTTGGAGATACATAGTTATATACATATATTACAAAAAAAAAAATAAATCCATTCTGTATTTATTCCCCCAGTCTACATATTTAATTAATAGTTTTTCAGCAGTTTGCTTTATCCACTTTCTAACTCAAAAGGTCAGTCACAGGTTGAAGAGGCCTGTGATACGTAATGATAGCTGAAAATAATAGGAAATTCAAGAAGAGGTAAACAAAAGGAGCAGACATAATAGGCCCATAGGGGATTTCTTTTCCAAGGATTTCTGATTTTCTTATTTATAATGATCATAGATCACAGTGCATCATGTCTACAATTTCACTTCCCCTTCATTTGTAGCTGCAACAGTCTGCTGGCTGTAGAGTGAAAATGAGTTGGGAGCCATTTGTGGTTATTAGAGATCCTCTAGCACTTTTGTCAGTCTATAGATATCAGCCTGTGTCCTGGCCAGATAGTAAATGACATATTTACCTTCTGCCCTCTCCTAAATTATTTCAGCTGTTTGCCTGGGCATTTTGCACATTCCCTGAGTTAAGTGATGGGGTAGCGCTGCTAAGCAGTGTTAAGCATGCTGCCCCCCAAAACTCAGGACAAAGGACCATCTGCATACTGCAGAAGAGGGGAAGGGAATACTGCAACTCCCTCCTCAGTCTCACAAACTTTAAAGAAAAGGCACTGCGCTGGGAACTACAGCTCTCCACTGTTAATCTCTCCCAGTTAATGACTACTTGCAGCAACTTTCTTCCTCAGTAATGCTTCAAAAAGGCTATTTAGTTCTGCCTCATCACACCTCTGTTTGTTTCCTAAATTCCATTATTTGCAACGAGAATCCCTATAAAAAGAGAGGTTTGATCTATGAACTCCCCTATCTCTTGAGACAGGCTATTTGAAGTTGATGTTGCTCACTCGCAGCGTGGTCTGCAGGGAAGCCTTCCTCCTGCCCCGGGTTCACAGCCCCAGCTGCTGTGGGCTGGCTCTCCAGGGCTGCATATCCAAACTTTTATGCTATAAGGCCAATATTGGTCCCATCCCACTTCTGGTGCTTAACTGAGGTACCTCCAGAATGCTTTCTACCTTCAGGCCCCTTCTCAAGCCACTCAGTGATGAAGGTGTCTCCAGAAGGCAACTATTCTCCAGAATTTCTGTCTCTCTCCCTTCACCACCTTTAAGGGAAGGCAAAAGCCACTGGTCCTTAACTGAGGCATCTCAGTCCAGTCCCTAAAACATAAGGGGTAAGAAGATGAGTCAGAGCGCTTTGAGCACCAGCTCCTGAAGGAGCATTGCTGGCCACCTCTGCATTATACAGCAGTTGTGGAAAGATGAAGCCATGGAGACTGACTTGTGACCTGCATTTTTTTCAAGTGTATAACAGGGTGGTAGAAGGGTGTGTGTGAATTTTCACAGTGTGTAATCCATGGTTCTGGCTGTCTGTTCTGCAAGATTAGCCTCGTAGCATAAATGAAAGGATTATCCTTACTTTTGTTTCCTGCAATCTTCCTCAATAGCCTTCTAATAAAGAAAGAGAAATGACAGATTTTCTAGTGTATCTGGAAAATTGAGAAATCTGAGCTCTGGCATATCCATGCTACAAGTGAGGATAACTCACAGGGGATGTTTTTCTCTGTGTAATACTTATGAATACTTTAACTTGTGGCCTTTGCTTATCCCACCTAACCAAATCAAAGGGAGAGACCTAACTCAGCTAATTGTGTCCTAAACACAGGAGACCACAGAACAAATCAGGACAAGAACAGCAAAGAGACAACAAAATTAAGCTGATCCATTTTTTATTTTCTGTTCTTCTTGTAATACCCACTGTCTACAATGAAAGTCTTCGCACCCGTCCTTGAAGAAGTCTTCCTCTTCCCCAGGCATGTCTTACATCACCAGGACAGAAGACTACTACAGTACCTCTGTGCCCCGAGCAATACATTGGGACTCCTCTCAGCTCAGACCTGTAATAAAAGCTCCCACAGAAGCCCCATGATTTCTACCTGCCCTTTGGTCCTATGGGTACCATCTTGGTAACTTGCATATAGATGAGAAATTGCACAGGAGCTTTAGAAGCAGAAAATGCATCACCATTGATCAGAGCGAAAAGAAAAAAAGAAGTCCTATTTATTATATCTGTTCGCTCAAATCAGAAACTTGGTCTTATTTAATTAAGTTGTAAAGGTTTTCCTTTTAAATAATCACTTTATCATAATTTCCTGAAACTATCTAATGGGAGCTGGATGTAAATCAGAGCATTTATCATACTTCCTACAGTCAGTGTCATCACATCTTGAACCTCTGGATCTTTCTGAGTAATTGATACATCCTTGCCTTCCGTCCCTCCCTGCCTCTCATTCTCTTCTTCCCCCCCTCCCTCCCTACCACCTCAGGTTGGGGAAAGCAATGTAAACACCGAAGAAGAGTCTCAGCAATGGAATGTCATTAAAATTAAAAAATACTGATGGAAGGAATGAACAGAAATAAAAAACGGGTAATGTAGGAACTAAAAACAGTGACATAAGGTGCAGAATAATGGAATATGGGAAAAAAAATGATGTTGCCTTGTTGACAGATTGTTGTCATTCAACTCTCAGGGGCTTTGTCACAACCTTCCAGTAGGGATACAGTCTTGAACACCTGGCCAGCAACTGGTGTAGAACCTCCAGGCTGTGCTACATCAGGGAGGGAGAAGGAGGCCCAGGGAGGGAGGCAGGGCCCCCTGCTCTGCCTCCAGCCTCCACCATCACGTATTTTCTTTCTGTGATTCCTTTGGAGTAGTGCGGCTGTTGGGACAGGCTAGACCTCTCAGCAAAAAATTGAATTTCATTAAACCATATAAAAATATGCTGCCAATGTTTTAACATTCAGAGGTGGTTTTAGCTTCTTTTCACCATGGAACTTGAAGATTGCATGTAAACCTCAAAGGGAGAAATGGAGTTTTGGATGGATGTGTCTGTAGGAGGGTCATACCTCACCACTTTGTGGCTTAAGCCATCCTGTCATCGTGCAACTTAAAATACAGTTCCTTCCTGGCCATATGCAGCCCTTCACAGGGAGAGCAAGGTTCATCTGGAGCAGGAGTGGGCCACTAAATTGAACACAACAGAAAAAAATGCCATCAGGCCAAGTCTATTTTCATTTGCAAAAAAGAAATGTCAGTGAATCAGTGCAGATACCCTCAGTAAAAGAGGTGAGATGATCCTGAGAGGTGAGTTAACATTTCAAAAGTGAGTGATTACTGAGGTAGCCAAACCCTGAGATTTTGTGGTGCAAAAAGTGCAGTGGCTTTTATTTGTTTGGTTCGAGGCTTTCTGGAACTTTTATGATACAAATTACAGGACAAAAGGCCTCATCTTAGAATAGCAAACAGTTTGGGAGTTTAGAAAACACCACTGTAGAAAACCAGGAATTGCAGAGAGATGAATATGGATATTCCTGTTGAATTTCTAAGTCATTAGGTTATATAAAAGTCTAGAGGGATTTCTGGTTTCTCACAAATACCTCAGGATCAATTTGGTATGACATATTTTCAAAATTCTTTCTGGCTAGAATTTTCATCTTGGATTCAAGACACCTTCCACATAAAAATTTAATTAAAACTTTTATTTGTGTTCCTTCAGATATATGTGTATTGTGTGTGCTCACACAAGTATTTTTTCCATGAAAAGGTTTATATTTTTGGAGGAAAGTTTGCAATAGGTTTGGGGGTTACCCTACTTAAATGGATTACTAGCATAACTCTCAAAAGAGTGGTGGTGAAAATAGTAGGCAAAATAATTCTATTTCTAATCTAATTAGAACAAAAATAAACCTTTGTTTCATTTCTAGATCTCAATACATTTCACAAGGGAAGTTAACATCTTTGTAGAAAAAGACCATGAAGCAGAGAAAGAAAGTGCAAATCTGTCTGCTATACCACACTGCTTCTTGAAACTTTTACTACTGTAATAACTTTTATAACCACGAAATTTACATCTGTACTAAACAGGAATGATGATTTAACTGTGCTATTATAGTTAAGGGGCAAAAAAGTACATGTCTATACAACTGGGTTTTTCTGAAGAGATTTGAGTGCAGCTCTCAGGCCTTCTGTGTGACTTTCTACTCAGGTCAGTGCTTCAGCTCTCATTTCCTGGGGGAGGAGGTTGCTCTGTCTTCATAAACTGGGACCTGTAAAATTGCAGTGTTTTTTTTTCAATCAAAAGGTATTGAGATGGGTGCTGGAATTGCTAGGTGAATTTTATGTTTTTTGTTCAAGAGGAGTATGAGATTAGATAATTGTTCCTTCCAGCCTTGCAAACCCATAAATATTTCTATTGAATTAATAATGGTGATGGGCTGATTTCTGCTGATCTTACCTCTGCTGGTTTTATGTTCTTAACTGAATAACGTAAGCAGATCCAGGCAGGCTCAATAGCTTAACAGTGCCTTTGTTTGATCCAAAGTACTGGGAAAGGATGAGAGAACATCATAAATTAATACTATCTGACAGGCCAAAAGTGTGGTCTGATCTATTCTGTAGCACATTCATCAAAAGGGAAACAAAAAAAAGTAGTTAGAAAAATTACACAACCCAGTATTACAGGTAGAAAATGTTGTGAGACTTATTATTAAATCTATTAGATGATAGATTGCTTCAGAAACAACAATATGAAATGATGGATGGGTATATTAATATATCTACTCATCCACAAGTCTTTGACAGTTGACAGTACCTAAGTCCTAGATTCATAGTGGGTATGAGGTGATACTTTGCTGAGAGTTCAATTGCTGTTAGGTCTTTTTCTTGAAAGCAGGATTTTCAGTTACAAATAAAGTACCTAAATCCCACCTCCAGTAAGGTTCAGACAATCAAGTCCCTTTGGAAATCTGAGACAAAATATATAGCCTGGTAATTTGCTGAACAACAAAAAGTGTTTTGTTTTTTTTTTTCCTGGACTCCTTCAAAGATTAGCTTTTTGGTTTAAGGAAAATCAGAAGTAATAATGCCATCAGGGACACAACTATCAGTCAGAAGATTTGATCTTCCTGGATATCTACCAACCTTTTGTGTGAAACTAATCAAGCAACTTTACTAGTGCATACTAACTTCTCTTACCTTTTATGTCTCCCACTGAGTTTAGGTGTCGTGGTTTAGGCCAAATCGGCCACTGGGGATGTTGGGGACCCCAGATGGGACCGACAGATGCTCCCCTCTACCCCTCTTCAAAAAAGAGAGGCAGAGGAGGGAAAAAGAGACTTAAGAGATTAGAAGGAACTACTTTAATGAAAGATTAATAATAAAATAAAAATAAAATAATGAAATATATACAAAACCATATCAAGCTCCCAGGATGACAATCACGACACTGACTGGCACTGGGGCACACTCGGGCTGGACTCAGTGATGCCTGGGAACTGGATNAGAGAGCTGACCCTTTGATCCCTCAGCTTTTATCCTGAGCATGAGGCAGATGGGATGGAATACCCTGTTGGTCAGTTTTGGGTCACCTGGTCTGTCCGCTCCTCCCCGCAGATGGGACCCCACTGCGCTTTTCTGCTTCTGACCCTCCAATGGGGCAAATAACAAAGTTGGTTGGCCTTGGGTGTTATAGCAATAAATATAAGCAAGAGCCTCTCCGCATACCATGCCTGGGCATCAACTATAAACATTGGTTTTATTACTCTGAGAGAGCGAACATTGCCTGCACAATATGCTGCTAATTTCAGTAGTTAGAAGAGGCCTAGCTAAGAAGCAAAGTTACTGAACAAAATTGGTCCAGTTTTACCTCAAACCAGGACATTAGGATAATTGAGTTTTTATACATAGCTTTTTAACACCATGGGATTCTGACTGTGAGCAGAAGACCTTTTTATGATTAATTTAGCTACAAATTAAACTTCAAGAAAAGTAAGTTCAAGATATTATGGACATAAAGACCTAGACATAATACATGTTTATGTATATTCAGTGCTTCCAAAGACTGAAATCTAGAATCAGATGGCCTTTATAAGTCTATCTTCTCTGATGACCATTATAGTCAGTGTGATGTTGTCCCTGATATTCACACTTTTCATCTTTAAAAATGATGTCTAACTAGAGCTAATGAAAACTTTATAAAAAATAATTGCAACTGTCTTCTCAGAATTTCTCTAAGTACTAGCCTATTGTTCTTATTTTAGGAAATTTTGCTTGACTAGGCTGATCACACAAGGAAAAAAAATCTTTTTCAAAATCCTTTTTGTCTTTTAATTTTACTTTTTAAAATCTCACTTGGTTCCTCACTTGGGTATCACTCAGTTGTTCTTTTTTAATTAGAAGGAATGAATTCAGGTGTTAAAGTCTACTTTGACGATGCAGCAAAAGGGTAAGAGAAAGCACAGGTACTATACCCCAGTTTTCAGGCAATACCCAATTCTCAGTTGGTCTTATGATCTATTTCAGAACCAGAAATCTTATTTTCACTTTCCCCTAATACAACTCACTCAATTCTGCATTGATTTATTATGCTTCTGTGCTGTAAATCTTATTAGCTGTGTGTGCATTTTTATTTTACAAATACAGCAGTGCCAGAAGTTTGTTCCAGAAACCTTCTCTCACCTTGAATCAACCATGCAGTTTCCTGTTTCCTAATTCTGAAAAATGGTTTATAATACCTCTCAACCTCAAAAGGGTCTTGTCCACATAAGCATTAGAAATTGTACAATGCTAGGCCAAGGGAACCATAGAAACACCAAAACCAAATTTAACTTAGAGGTGCTTGAATGGAAAGCATCCTAAAATCGCAAGGTCTTACTATTATAACTCTTCTTTCTTCCTCTGATGCATTCGGTATTGACCTCTGTCACAAGCAATTGGTACAACACAGGAGTGGATGGACCATTGGTCAGTATCATTATGCTTGCTCTCAATTGTTTAATGTTCTGGTACAGATTTTTGCAACAGCATTGATGCTTAATCTAATTTTTGGAAGGAGAAGATGTCAGGCTGCCTTTTTATTAGCTCACAGTCTATTTAGTTTTCCTAGGTTGTTTGGAAGCTTGATGGGGTTTAATTGAAAATGCTGGAAATGTTTTATTTGACTGAATTTGATATTGTGGCTAATGCATTCAGCAATTCATTGTAATTCAAAGCACTCTTCACATTCCACAACTGGCATTGCTATTATTTTAAAAGGTGAGATCTTTCATTGTTAATTAACATGGGGTACTTAGAGTAGTTTATACTGTATGTTAATTTTTTTTTTATATTTATGTGCTACACCTTTACAAGGACAACAACAAATGTATATTTTATGGTCTAATAAAGTTCTCCCATCAATCTTCAAGTTCCAAAAGATCACAAAATATCTCGGTTCTCTGGACTAGCTTAATTTTTAATTGTTGGGCCAGAAAGAGAACAAAAAAAGAATATATACTAGGAACAGCAAATATTACTTTTTATTAGAGCATTCACATAGGATATGAGAAGGTAAAGGTCAAGTCCCTGTTTCCGGTTCTTATTTAACCAGTTGTATAAAGATGTGTCATGAAAGACTGAAAGAACCACAACACAGACTACATAATCCTTGTATGTTTAGAGGGTGGCCCTGAAATACAGATTCATGCTCCAAGTATGGTTTTTCAAAAATGTTTCCCATCTTCAGATGAACATCAGGGGCCCCAGTTGTCGGGTCTAACAGGGCACAATGAGCCTGCCTAAAAGCTTATACTTATCTGTCTTATGAGACTTGATCCAGGAGACATAACCTAAAAATACATATTTGGACAAGTCTGGGGCCAGATTTTGCTCTAGTTCAAGTTTTTCCATACTTTAATTTTTAATGTATTGCTCCCAGACTAAGGGTCTGGAGCTGCCACAACTCTATTTCTCGTAGTGACAACCAGCTATTTTCCAGCCCTTCCTGTGGTATTGCAATCAGCTTCTTTTTACATACATCTGGCAAAGATACAACACAGAATCAAGTCAGGGTCTTTTTTTTTTTCCCTGGGAAGTCTTCTGCCCTAGGCAATTTTGCCTTCCCTTATGATATTTCAGAAAAATGTCTTTTTTTTTTCTTTTTTGAGAATCCTGAAGAGGATTGTGTATGAATTGCCACAATTAGTAGCTTGTGATTTCCAGATATAGATGATTTTGTGCCTACCTATTTGTGGACAGCTTGAACCATGCAAGACTTTTTACTAGAAAAAATATATAATAGTAAGTAGATTAGGCAAATATGAGGTTTACTGAAAGCTCAGATATTTCAGAGCCTCACTTCTTTGTTGATTCAGCTCTGAGTGTTTTAATAGTGAGCTGAAGTGTATGTTAATGCAAAGGCACTCTCATNTGGGATCATGGTCAAGCTTCCTCTGTCCTCCATGGAGAATAGCACTTATTTCCTTGGTATTTCAGTCATTGAAGCTCTTGTATTTCCTCATTCTCTACACTAATGATACTGTTGGGTGCCATTGAATCCTTTCTAACGTGTTTTTGATTAGCGTCAAATTGTTCATAAGTTCTGAAGTCAAAACAAGATTTACAAACATGGCCAGTAAGCATAATTGACAAAGAATGGGAATTCCCTTCTCAGTCCCCACCAAAGACACACACATCTTTTATAGATATTGTCCAAAAACATTTTTTTCCTCGTGATCCAAGTCCAAGTACTCCATACATTTCAATGCAGCTATGCCAGCAAAGAACAAAGGTCCCAAAACATCTGTTATATGACATTCACTTCGATAACTTTATCAGTAAGGACAAGTGTACAAGATTTGTGTCTATATCCACAGTGTAATTCCGCTAAACTTTAGAAGAGGGAGGGTCAAGATACAGGAAATGAAGGGGGTTTTAGATAACAATTTTAAAGGATTATTCCAATTTATTCAACCAATTGGGATATTTGAAAATAAGTACTTATTGTTCCACATTTTCAGCTAATTTAAAGGAAAATACAGACTTAAGGAAAATATTTTGTTCAATCCAACACAGAATATAAAAGTTTATTTTATCCTTAGTGTTACTTATAGAGGTGACACCAAGGGAGTTTTAATGAAATTAACATGTTTAAAAGCTTTATTTTTCTTATCTTTTTAAAAAATCAAAAAGCTTGCAAAATCTATGCAAACGCATAAAATGTTTCTGTTGGCCTAACTCTATTTATCAGCAAAACCGAAAAAAAGTAAAACATGTAACCCGATAAAATCCATACAATTATTGCTGTAAATTAAATAATTTTCTTTATTAAATTTTGCAATATAAACTGATTTTCATTGATGGATATGTGCTATGATATGAAAATATAAAGCTAATTTGTATACAGTCTTTCCACTGTGACAAACTTTATAGCAAATGTTTGACATAGATGTACTCTAGCATTTGTAATAATAAAATATAGATAGTAAAATGATCACAAAAACATTAAGGCAAAAAAATAGATACAACCTTGCAAAAAGTGTTGCTGTTCTTTTTTTTTAGCATACAAGTCAATTAGTATACTTAATAAAGAATCTTTCTAAAAGAGAGATAGGTCCAATTTAGGATAACTATTATACAGAAAGTCTGATTTTTGAGATTTTTTTTTTATTAACATCTGGGAGGAGAAGTTAAAATACTCCCTCATTCCTCTCTGCTCCCCACCACACACAAACCTGAATCAGTGAGTTCAAGACAATATCGGCATCTCAGAAACCTGAAATGTTTCATTGTAGCTTTGTTTGAGATCACCCTATGTCTCTTCAGGTTGTTTTGTCTGACAGGAATTACAGGTTGAGTTTGTCATGGCCCTTTTTCTCTTCTAAACTAGCATGATTCAACCAAGAAATCTGCGGCAACTAAATCATGACTTCCCCTTGTCAGTACGCAGCTCGGGCTACCATAGATCTAACCCAAAACCTCGTGTTTAATTTAGATCAGGGCTCTCCGCTTCCTTGAGCATCAATAGAGATTATACTGCAGCAGTTTGCTCAGGAGCTGGGTAGCAGATCAATATCAGCCTTATAATTTCCCACCTATATTGAGGTGGGAAAATAATGCAAGGGATAGAGGGAGACATTCTATTGTTTGGAGGCTGCCACTTGAACAACTCTCCTTTAAATTTTCCATTTAACAAATGGAAAAAAAAAAAAGAATAATAATTCAGTTTTCCCTGATGGGGAAAAAAAATCTATTGGTGCTCAGTTCACAAAGATTGAATTCTCTAACCCAGAGTAACCGGTACTTTCATTCACACTGTAAAGGGTCTGAAGACCAGTTTGTCCACTTGATATCATGACCAAGACAATGATCATCACACCAGCTTTTTCACATTCACTTGCAGGATGTTTAGTGCCAGGTAGAGAATGTTAATACCCTTCAGAAAAGGTCTGTGTCACCGGTTGCACTACCAGCCAAGCTCAGAGCAGAAACCTGGCTCTATGTGCACATGAGAATAATATGACTAACAGGATATTGCAAAGTATTTTTCATCCATGGTCAGAATTCATTTTCTGCTATGAAACAATTCAAGGTCCTTGCAGTGATGGTGTTTGCCACCTTTCATTGTTACTGGGAAGGTGCATATGTGTGCATGTGTGTTGGGGAGTGAGTGAGATGCCAGCAGAGAACATAATCAGACTCACCAAAGTTTGAAGTGATTAGACAAACCCTAGGTTTAACATTTTCATCCTCTCCTGTATATCTTTCAGAGATTGGTTTCAGTATCAGACAGAGCAGCAATGCATTTATCTCAGTCCCCAGTACTATATGCCATTGCCAACATTATTTCTACATCCTTTGATAATTCATCATCTACTGTCCCTGGGAAATCTGATCCCTGATTTTAGACAAACCTCTCTTCTCTTCACTTGTAAATACAAGCTTCAGCTAAGAAGAAATCTGCTTTGCAGTTCATGTGTCTCTAATTCATGGCTAGCATTATGAAGATTATAATGATTTTTATTTTTTCTCTGCTCAGCTAATACGCTACTGTTTGGGAAGAAAACAATATTTTAGTTGAGATCCTCTATGTTGTTTGACACTCTGTGGTTGCTTCTGTTTTTCACTCAGCTTCAGATTCTTGGGGAGAACTAAAACCAGTGCAGCCTTTGATCTTTTTGACTGGTTTCCTCAATGGATGAACCAGCCTTATGAAAAGGGCACAAGCCCTTTTTAGATGATAACATGATGTACGTTTTCTATCTCATTCAGCACCAGGGTATTTGCAAAAAGCTTACCATCAGCATTCCAGCCTGTTTTTATGTGGGTCTCTATTATCTACAAAAACCACTTCCTGATCTGCTTTCTCAGAAGGTCCATATTTGCTACGATAGTTTCATTTTCTATGCTTTCTTTCATGTCATATTAATTTCTGCTGAGGCAGGCAAACTGCATATGCTATTTTACTCTGCAAGCAAAAGAGGTCTTTTTTTGTCCCTTACTGTGACACATGTTCTTTTTTTTTTCTTTGTTGTGCTTTTAAATTGTATGCCTTAGTATTTTAATATTCTTATCTGATTCTTTAATTTAACAAAGTCCTGGTTATCCCATGCAGACTGCCTGGCATAAAAAGTCGTCTTCTGAGTATTGCAATTTTTCTTTCCCCTTTACTTTCCTTTGGTTTAGGCAACACAGTTTCATGCGACTTCCATAAATTTATGAGGAAAATATTTATTAGAATATGTATTTCTGCTCTCCCAGATCCATTACCTTCTTAAGACACCGTGTTTTTTCACATCCTATCTCTTCTGATGACACCTTCTGGTAGCACCCTTCCCAGAAATGTATTTGAAAACTTCTATTTAAGAGCTTGGAGATCCTTTGTAAGCATGGAAAAAGAGTGGACATCGATTTTCTTGAGTAGATGAAATTCAGATTTGTATTTTAATGGCCTTAAAGTTCCATTTTAATTACGGGAAAATAATTTGAGGGAGATTGGTAATAGGCAAAACTTTGAGACCTTTTGTTCTTCAGTGCAGTGAAGAAAACCTCATTAGAGAGGATTTTCTTAGTTAGCAGGGCTTCGGGGTTAATGAGCTGTGAGTGATAATATATAGTAGTAATCCCTCATGGCTGTAACAAGTTGTATTTTATAAACTCCTTAATCTCAGTAGTGAAAGAAATGTGGGGTATGGAAAAGAGAAGAAACTAATTTGCAGGGCTCAGGGAAATTCCAGAGATTTTGCTCTTCTGTTTGGGAAAAAAAATAGAGATAACACATGGGCAAAGGAAAGGAATATTATCTTTATAGTTACCTAAATGGAGTCCCCAGAATGACAGGTCTGAGCATTTCCTAAACCCCCTTTCTAAGTAGAGAAGAGTTATTTACATGTGGAAAAAAGAAATCCAAGAAAATATCTTCGGTGAAGAGTCAATGGAAATTAGTCATCTTAAAGGTAATTTTGAGAATCAGGGTCAGAAACACTAAAAACCAAATCTGTCCTTATTAAAAAAAGGTAAAAAAGAAAACAGAATAGGCATGCAGTTGTTACTGCAAACTCACCTGCTAGGAGCCTGGTACTTGGGGATGGAGCCCAGAACCCTGTAAGCAAGTAGTGACAGGAAGGAACATCAAATTGGGGTTTAGAAGGGTGCTTTATCCTGCTAAACCACCTCAAAATAGCACACAAGGGGTACCTTCAGCCAGCAAGAAACAAAACCGTGCTTTCCATGTCTACCTTGAAGGCTCTTCCTTTTGCTGATGATGTCAGTGAATTTTCCTGTACTGGGTTAGCTTTCTTTTCTTAGAACACCCCTCTATCTGAAAGTATTACAGCTATTTTCTAGAAGAAGTATAAGAGCGAAAATGTCATCTACCTGGACTTGTGCAAAGCATTTGACACTGTTCCGCATGACATCCTGGTCTCTAAATTGGAGAGGCATGGATTTGACTAATGGACCACTCAGTGGGTAAGGAACTGGCTAGATGGTCACACTCAAAGTCGCAGTCAAGGGCTCAATGTCCAAGTGGCAAGCAGGGACAAGTGGTGTTCCCCAGGGGTTGGTACCGGGACTGGTGCTGTTTAATATCTTTGTTGGTGACATGGATGTTGGGATGGAGTGCACCCTCAGCAAGTTTGCCGACAAGACCAAGCTGTGTGGAGCAGTCGACACGCTGGAGGGAAGGGATGCCATCCAGAGGGACCTGGACAAGCGAGCCTGTGCAAACCTCATGAAGTTCAACAAGGACAAGTGCAAGGTCCTGCACATGGGTCAGGGCAATCCCAAGCACAAATACAGGCTGGGAAGAGAATGGGTTGAGGACAGACCTGAGGAGAAGGACCTGGAGGTGTTGGTTGATGAGAAGCTCAACATGAGCTGGCAATGTGCACTTGCAGCCCAGAAGGCCAACTGTATCCTGGGCTGCAGCAAAAGCTTGGCCAGCAGGTCAAGAGAGGTGATTCTTCCCCTCTACTCCACTCTCAGGAAACCCCACCTGGAATATGGCATCCAGCTCTGGGGCCCCCAACATAAGCAGGACATGGACCTGTTGGAGTGGGTCCAGAGGAGGGCCACAAAGATGATCAGAGGACTGGAGCACCTCTCCTATGAAGCCAGGCTGAGAGAGTTGGGGTTGTTCAGCCTAAAGAAGAGAAGACTTCAGGGAGACCTTATATGTAACACATGAGTTATCTCAGGTGAGTGTGATAATAAGTATTAATCTTCAAGTGATGTAAGTCACTGTAATGCCATCGACTAGGACTGGCTGAATTTTTCCCCCCTTTGAAACTGCTTTTCAATAGAAAATTAGTTTTTTTTGCTATTTACCTGTTAAAAGGATCTGCTTTCTGGGGAAAAATGGTTTTGAAGTAAACTTAATTCAAGGAACACATCAAGTGGACTTAAAAATCAGTATTTTACTTCTGGTAATTCACTATGATTTCTAGGGGAATTGCTTGTCAGGTGCTGTATCTTCCCTCAAGAGGCAAGTTCTTCAGCTGTATTTCATCTTTCAGGATGTGCTCTTGAAAAAGTAATAGATATTTCAGTTGTCAGTCAAGGTATATTGATTTTTTTTTGTTTAAATAAAAAAGATGAAAAGCTTTGCAGGATGCCTCTAATGAAGTACCTGGTCAATGTTATCTAAAGGCAGCATGTGATTTTCTGGTTGGCCACTGATTTGCAACAGGCCTCTTACTTTTCCTTTCAGCACTGTTTGAGGACTTTACCAAGGCTATAAAATGAGACTTGTCATGGAAGTGGTTTAAGTCTTTTATGTGTATGGGGATAAGGAATCAGGTGAGGTTTGTTTTATCCTGATATTTAATTTGGAATTGTTTCATTCTGTCTAGAAGAAGATGGAAAGGAGACACCTGTTTCACCTAAAGTAAAGTGTAAATAACAATGCAGCAACACTGAATAGAAAGTTTTGCTGTATCTATAGATATAAATACTTATATCTATAAGTAAAAAAAAAGGAGAAAGAGAGAAAATAACCAACTGGTAATATTTTAAAGGGTAACCAATGCTCACTAGCAGCTGCAGTAAGACATTAAATAATAGAGCACAGTAATGTTAACAGCTCTCTTGGTAAGAGTGGTAAATGAAATAAACCTCAGCATTCAGTGTATCATTAATCTATAGTGAATAATGGCACTGGTAGTGTAAGGAGATTAAAAAGGGCATTATAAACATTTGTGACTGTATAATATACAAATTAAAAATGTGTGAATGCTTGCAACTGCATAATCTACAAATTAAAAAGTGTAATAGCATAGCATTAATTACTGGCTGATCAATTCACCCATAATTGCTGGCATGTAGATGAACAATTACAGGTCTGAAATGTTATTTGAGAAGGAGACAGTGACCTTGGAACCATAAGAAATGATAATATGTTATAAGGTAATACAGGCTTGTGTCAAAATCCTCTGTCAATATTTGCTGTTGCAGGATAGTTTGCTTGGCAACCCTAATCACACTTTTTCCTGTATGTCATTGTGCCTGAAGTAGACTACTTCATGTTTGAATTACAGAAATGTCTGACTGCAGAATATTTCCTGTAATCACTGTATATAGATGCTTATATGCATGCAACTCAGTAGATATGTAAACAGGACCACAGTTTATTATGGGGTGGGGTGTGGTGTTAGATATCAGAGCCAATTAACAAGGCTGCTGAGCATTTCCCTGTTACCTCAGCCCACTTCTATTGGCTAATATGTTTGACGAATATCAATGGATTAGTCTGTCTGGTTCAGATTTCTTGGTTGCTATGTTTCTTTGAAAATGTCAGCCAGAACCCTGTAAATGTTTCTGAGAATGAACCTAGAAAAACTGCAAGAGGGAAGAAACCTTGGGACTAAAGGTAGAAGGAGGGAGCTTTGTGTAAGAGAGACTTGGGTGGGAGACTGGAGGTATGGCTAACCTAAGACCAAGGATCAAAGATGGGAAGCAATGAAAGAAGACTAGTCTTGAAAAGGGAGAGGAGATAACTAAATCTTTTCATATGTGGGCACAAGTTATATCATCCTTAATTACATACTGCTTTTCTACTAGAGGCAAAAACTGCAGTGGTTTGTAGATGGATGTGATGGCATAATTAAGAGCAGACAGATCTGACATTTCCTTGCTTGTGTTGTAACAGTAATAACTTTTCTAATGTAATGCATAAATCTTATATACAACATTTAGGCCTTGATTCTGCACATATGTCCACTTGCTAATTACTTAAATAATTCCACTCATTTTAACGTAACTTCTGTATACCAAAAATAAGTCCTATGTACGTGCAGGAGGTTGTATTGGTCCTCATCTCAGTCAAGAGACATCCATAGTTCTGTTCACTTACTCACAATATAAACTTCTTTTACCTCCCTGTATACCGTTGTGTATGATTACACAATTCACCTCCTATCTACATACTTTTGGTATTGTTTTTTCTGTGTCATCATGTAATATTTCAGAGTCTGTGCAACAAAAGAACACCAACTAGTTATTGGCAATAGCAGAGGACATCTGGAAAGCTATTTCTCTCAAAAAAAAGTTTAGTACTAGGTTCAGTAAAATCCCCTGACTAAGAAAAAATCCTCTAGAAACTGAAAGCCTATGACCCCAATGCTCTGCTCTCTGAACTGGCTCTCCAAAGGATACAAAATTAAATTCAAGGTTTTAGTCCTGATAGTCACAGCTCTCCATGGGATCTGCACAGGTTATCTGAGAAATTACTTCCTCCTGTGCAGCGCTGACTGTCCATAACAGAAAAAGTAACTCTGACCCTAGGAGTTAGACTTGAAAGTGCTGAGGGTATCTGTGCACAGAGTCCCAAATCACATCAGCAAGGCCAAACACAACTTCTCCAGCAAAAGCATGAAGGAAGAAAAGAAAAAAACCCCTCAGACTCACTTACTTGATTTAGTTTTGTTCTCTTCTCTTTGGCAGGGATAATCTTTAAAGTGTCTGAGATCCTGGAGTGAGGTAGTAACTTCTAGAGTTTCATGTTCTCCGTACATTTTTCACCAACATTTTGCACTTCTTTCTTTAAAGTTACTCCTTGTTAACAGATCACCCATACAGCACCTGTATTAGAAAAAATTTAAAACTTGAAATTCACAGAGGAGATGGATGTTCACTGGAAAAGCCAGCTCTTCCTCATCAGGAGGCAAGAAGCTTTTTGCTTTTCCCCACTGCAAGCCATGGCATGTTGAACAATTGGCTCATCTCATTTGCTTGCACGTGTTCTGTGTGTGCTGCTGATGTGCTGCATGATGATGCCACAAACCCCAGGGACGCGCACATGGAAATTCTGCTCCTGGGTCATGAGGGATGATGTGTTCTCCAAGCACAAACTTTCTGGGACCTGGTGACCAGGGCCATCTCCTCTTTGTGGCATCTTTGGAAGAGTTAGTGATGGACAAGCGTGCTGAGGTATGTCCTATGGGCATCATCAATACATAGCAAGATGATTGAGCATGAGTGGTCTCAGAGTGAACTTCAGCTGGGACACAGTTATATCTGTCAACTTTATCCCTATACAGTTACAATTGTAATACACTTTCTAGTTTTGATCCCTTTTCTTTGTTGTTACGCACACCCTCAACTGTCTTCAGCAGTCCTTATGCTGATGGATTTGTCTGGGGCAGATAATAGCAAGTTACCAGCACCCGAACCCCTCCTTCCTAAGGAAGAATAAGAGGCTGATGGTGATAGTTTCTTCCTCCTAAATCTTGGATCTCATTAGGGTAATTTTTATATATTTCCTATATATTTTTACATCTTGCATTGGTCTACGATTCCATCTTACATCCAAATTCATTATATATTGTGCTTTTTATGTATGTGAGATACTATTTTTTCTTTTTGAGATCTGATTTGGCATACAGCAGTGTATCCTAGGTGGGAAAATTATCTTCTGCGGGGAAAAAAAAAGAAAAAGAACATTTCACACGTTTTATTTATAACTTCTGTTTTAAAGTTTGGGTCTTTTTCTGGGAAAACAGTGAAGAATTAAATTTTTTTTTTCTAATAAAAATGATTTTTCAAAAGAAAAATAGATTTTCGTTACTGAACAATAACTAAAAAAATATACCCTAAAATACTTTGGGGTTTTTACCAAAATAGTTTGGGGGGTTTTTTTTGTTTCTGTTTTTGTCAGAAGTTAGATTTTTTTTTTTTTTTTTTGCTAGCTGTAGTTTTGTTGCCTTATTCTTTACTGCTTTTATAGAAATAATTTTATCATGGCAATTTTAGTAACCTAGACTGGACCAAACCTGAATTTGCAGGTTGAAACGCAGAGCAATAAATAACCTTGGGTTATTTATGAATGTCACAAAACCTAAAAGTCAAAGGAGACAAAATATGAAATATAAACCAAACCTTTTAACCACTGATGGTGACTTTTAAATGATTCAGGTTCTGGACAGTCAGTTTGATATACATTGTACAACCACATTTGTGAAATACAAAAGGTCCAACCACTGAAAAGCTGTCCTTTCTACTGCTGAAGGTACATCAAATTATGTTGTGTTGTGCAGATGGTTATCTCTTAAGCTGCAAAGGTCCAAGTCAGTCTGATATATATATATATGTAGTGTTATATAAAAGGAGCTCAAGAAATACAACAAACGGCTTTTTCAAAAATCCTGGCCTCATATCTTGTATGATAAGCAATTACAACTGCTATATTGACAGTTAGGCTTAAATGGTGGCTATTTTTTTTGGATGTTAAAATCGATACAGGAAAGGGCATGCTGATGCCAGAAAGCTGGATAGAAAGGAAACATTGACCTCTGCCATCAAAGATGGTGCTTTCACTACCAAAACCTTCCCTATGATGTCCCTGAGCTATGCAGGGCACTCTGAATAGATGGAATAACAGAGAGGGAGCAATATCTTAAGTAGTCTGATGCTGTTGTAAGTTTGATTCACCTCAAAATATATAGTAAGACCAGACCCTGCATTTCCTTTTCTTGAGCAGGACATTCTTGGAAGTCCTCACGAGAAAAAGCAGTGTGTCCCTTGTTAATTTTTCTCCTTTAGGATATGTTCATCATCCAGAAGCAGGACTGAACTTCAACAGCAACAATAACGACAACAGATAATTTTGGGTGTTTTTCCCACTTTTACAAAAGAAAGATACTATCATCTGAAAGACTGTGAAACATGAGATTTTCCCTACAAAAAGTTCTGCCAGATAAGGGAAAAAGGATTACGAAATGCTGATGAAAAGATGTTCTTGTTTACTCTTGGTTTAAATTCTTTCCTCTCATGTTTTCAGTGTTATTCATAAAATGTTGCACACATTTCTTTCAGGTTGACCGTT
This sequence comes from Ibidorhyncha struthersii, assembly GCA_013398815.1. Classification (NCBI taxonomy): domain Eukaryota; kingdom Metazoa; phylum Chordata; class Aves; order Charadriiformes; family Charadriidae; genus Ibidorhyncha; species Ibidorhyncha struthersii. Next base: position 5,721 of record VZSZ01010726.1, on the reverse strand, counting down.
TCATGGAACAAAGCAATACAAAAAAAAAATCTTTTTAAATAAAACCTGAAATCAGACTTAAATTTATGTCATGACTAAATGTTTTTAATGTCTTCATTAACAGTTTGGACTCATTTAATCTTTAAAATTAGTGTGAGATTTCCAGATCCCCATATCATCTAGAAATCATCAGTCATACATTGAAACCACCCAAACCTTACCCCAGCATTTGTGACTTGATGTTGTATGATGTAGTCGTTGGCACAGAGCTGTGACAGTGCTAGGTACCCCTCACCCTCAAGACTTAGTCTGCACTTTAACCACAACGTATTTGCCCATCAGTTTTACTTTGTGAGAAAGGAAGCACTGTTTCAGGGAAATGGTGGTTCACATCATGTCTGATGGGGAAGAAGAAATTTGGATAGAAGAGAGTCCATTGGTCAAAATCATTAAGAAAGTCCTTATGGAGCAGGCCAGCTAGATGATGTTGTGTATTATCTGGTAACCAGCTGATTTTCCAGCTCCCTTTGCGCATAAGTAGATTGAGCCTCTGTTTAAAAAGGGGAAAGAATGGAGGAAAAAAAGGCTATTTGACTTCTCTTTCACAGCACTTGTATGTCCTGCTATGAGAAAATAAAACAGCCAAGACCAGATGCAGCTCTTGACTTATCCTATGCAATCATTGTGACAGGCAGTTTATACAGTTATAAGGAATGTTTATTTCTGAAATTTAATAATTGTTTCCATGGCACTGATGTCTATTGAGCTGTGTTTATATTTATTACATTGTGGAATGGTTATCCTGTTTTATACATTGGTAGCTTTTAGATGGATTGAAATTTTATATAAATTCTCTTCTTTCACAAGCTGGGGATGAAGGGGGAAAGAAAGAGGGAATGAACAGTGTTATTGAGGTGTTCTATAACCTTCAGGGAAATGTATAAAAAAATTATTTAGGCTCTAATATCGGTCACAAAATATATATGCAGACTTTAAAATAAAAACACAAATTAACAGAGATTCCAAAATAGAAATAATCAGTTCTTTCTTTACTGGTCTTTCTTTTCAGTGCATCCTTTGAAATAAGTGATAAAAGATGTAGTCCTAAAACTGTGTGAAAACTGTTCCCTTGGTTACTCGGGCTCAGCAGGGCTGTGACATTGTCCTTCAGCTGTGACACCTTGGAGGAGGAGGTGTTGAGGGAAGTTGTGAAGTCAGGAGGACTTCAAAGCTTCAGAGAGAGGATAACATTGCACCATGCTTCACCAACTGTTCAGCCAGAGGGGCATGCGTGACAGTGAGATGTATCCAAGGAACAAGTCACCACAAGGGATATTGCAATTACACCTCTCTGATTGGTGGAATGGCTGGCCAGGACAAATGTTTAGTCCATCAAAACCTGAGCGGAATATTTCTACAGTAGAGTTTTTGAGGGTAAAATGGCAGTCTGGCCATGACACTGACCTCAATGAACTTACTAATGTTGACTGTAGGAGTGTGACCTAGCAGGTCACTCTTGCTGTTTAGCAGCCACAAAATATCTAAATGTAGACTAAGATTAAGCATCCAAGCTTTTAAAAAGGATCTTTTTTCTTTGGATCTGAATGGAACCTTAGGGATGATATCAGTCTTTAAGTTATTGACATCCAGAGGCAGAGCTGAATTTTCAAAATGTTTGTAACACCTGACTCCCACAGCTAAAACAAAGTTGTTTTAAAAATATGGGCTCTGACTGTATAAGCTCATATCAACTTTTTTTTTCACCCCCCTCTCCCCTGTGAAGCATGGCTTAGAAGTCACAGCTGGCACATTAGGAAAAAGAAATACAGTAAAATGAATAAAATATACTCTCATTCACAATTTCCTAGAGGCTCCTTGGTTGTTAATTGAAACTTTTGTCTACTTTATTGAACAATAAAAGTGACAGAAACTACTCTCAGGTGTCCTTCAGTATTAAAAAGAGGATAAAGGGTTCCTAGCAAAGGTGACAGAAATTAATGTGGTGAGCCCAGCTATCAAACATTTTGATATGTGAATTGCCTGATATTTCTATAATGCCTTCTTATGATTGGAAATGTTATTGCTTCTATTGAATCAATAGAAAATGTTAAAGCTTCGTGGAACCTCAATTACAAAATAAAGCTAGAAGGTTAACATCTGGGACCAGCAGAGACAAAAACAATTTCTATTTTCATATGTTTCTGATGAGTAAATGTCAGAAACATAACACCTTCCACCAGGCTCAGTACAGAGCACATGTAAAAGAGTGATTGCAAGGCAGTCTCAAGTCAAATCACCTGTCATCTCAGCTTTGACATGGAATTACTTTTGTTTTATGCATCTATTAACCTTGAACTATCAGCATTTGTTTTAATGTTCTGGTCCAAAGTGACCTAAACGTACTTCTTTAATGCACTTACTGCTGTAGCTAAAAGGGGGAAAGAACAGGGGGGAAAAAAAACACCCAAAAATCTGTTAGAAAAGGGTGGGTGAAGTTGGTTGTGGTTTCTGTGGCATGCCTGCGAGTGCAGCATCCCATTTCCCAGTTCCCATCTGGGGGTAGAAAGCTCAGGGACTCATCTGGCAGAAAAGGTGGGAGAACCGAGAGGTGTCAGTGGTCTCTCAAAAAATGCTTCTAGCCTACAGTGTGATGCTGTACATCCCACTTCTTTTTCTCACAGTAGGGCTTGAGGAGAGGAAAAATGAACCCTAGGGGATGCAAAACCATCCAGCCGTTGAAAAACAACAGGAGCTCTCAGTGCTCCCAGGTGTGATGATGGCTGTGACATCACACCACCATGAAAAACAGCATGTCTGAAAAGGAGTATGTCTGATCTAAGTTCTATAGTCAAATAAAAATATAGAGATGTTGGTGGTGTTCTCCAACCAGTACAGACCACCGTAGTAAAGTGCTGGCTGGATATTAGAATATGAGGTTTTTAAAGGCTATGCTCAAAGAGCTTGTCAGAGAGATTATCCCCAAATTTCCACCAGAATAAAGCAAATCAGAATACAATCTTAAAAGAACTGAAATTTCCAATGCCAAATATTCCTGAGCAAAGAAGAGAAAGCCTTTTCATCTGTATGTTTTACACTGTGTCTCCCAGCTTAATTTCCCTGCAGTGCAGAGAAAGAAGTGTGTGCTTGAACCACCAATTATAACCATTTTTTTCAGGTGATTGGAACCATTTATTTCTTAAGGAAACAGATCATTTTGAGCCAAGCTTTGGAAGCTGACTGTCTATAAAAATCCTTTCCGTTGGGAGATGTATCCTTTTCATCCAAAACATTATCTGCACATATTGCACGTTCTAGGCATGTTTAGGTTATTCTTAAAGCCCCTATTACCACAATGTTTGGGCACCTTATACACTTTAATATGGTAATCCTCAAATCTTTCTGAAGGACAGTTATTCTCAGAGGAATCTGAATTCCAGAGGTTTGCTTCTTCAATGGCATTAATAGCAGTAAGATGCTACTACTAGACAATGAGTTTTGGATATCTAGATGTCCTGGTTTGAGGTAAAACAGGACCAATTTTGTTCAGTAACTTCGCTTCTTAGCTAGGCCTCTTCTAACTACTGAAATTAACAGCATATTGTGCAGATAATGTTTGCTCTCAGAGTGATAAGACCAATGTTTATAGCTGATGCCCGGGCATGGCATGCGGAGAGGCTCTTGCTCATACTTATTGCTATAACACCCAAGGCCAGCTCACTCTGTTATTTACCCCATTGGAGGGTCGGAAGCAGAAAAGCATAGAGGGGTTCCACCTGCAAGGAGGAGCAGACAGGCCAGGTGACCCAAAACTGACCAACAGGGTATTCCATCCCATCTGCCTCATGCTCAGTATAAAAGCTGAGGGATCAAAGGGTCAGCTCTCTTTCTTCAATGGCTGACATCCGAGGAGGACTCTGTCTGTTCGTCTGCCTTTGGTCCTGATCCTGAA